>JANSMH010000223.1:0-44186 GCA_029299595.1 Grosmannia serpens
GGGGGCGGGGGGGGGGGGGGGGGGGGGGGGGGGGGGGGGGGGGGGGGGGGGGGGGGGGGGGGGGGGGGGGGGGGGGGGGGGGGGGGGGAGAGGGGGGGGTCAGCTTCATCCGCTGCCTGGTCCGCAGGTTTTTCTTCTTCTTTTTTTTTTCCCGCTTGCGTTTTTTCTTCGAGATCTGCCCGTTGGGGTTCCTGTTTGGATGTAGACCAGGGTTGTAGGTCGTGCGTTGCAGTAATTTAAGGACTAGCGGCCGCTGTTGGGCGCGCAGTCTGATTGGCCAGAGCCCAAATACAGAGATAAACCCGAGATAAGGGGACGACCGACCATTTGGTGGTTTGCACGCTTTTTGTGTTTGCATGGGTCAAGGAAACGCGGGATGGGCTTGCAAGTGGGGAGAGACGGCTAGACGAGGGAGATGAAAAGGGGCCGCGGCTCGGCGTGAAAAAAAAGAAAACAAGGCGAGCAACAGAATTGAAAGAAAAAACAATAAACACAATAAATGTGCTCTGCATATTACGAATACTAGCCGGTGACAAGCGACACTGTGGATAGCCGGGCTTCCTGGACAGGCAGCCGCTGCTGAGCTCCTGCCGTCACTGGCCGACCTCGTCTGACTGCTCTCTCGGAACCGAGCTCGTGCTTCTGGTCCTTGATATCCTCTGGGACATGCGTGTCACGTGCCCACCAGAGATCTGGACTCCGTACAGGAATACGATTTCTTATTTCTTATTTAAGCTTGAGCCTGCCCAGCAGTCCGGATTTATTACGTACAGCGCAGCGCTGCGAATGGCCAGACACGCGACGGCCAGATCGTAAGCAGCACGAGAGCAGATCCGCACGCAGGGCTCCGACGAGCCACCACGTTTACAACCCGGGAAGAGCCTGCTTTGGCATAGCCCAGTATCTTGTGCATAGACCAGCCGGTAAAATGCACATACGAGTAGACGCTTTTATATCGTTTACCAAGGAACTCCATACCTATTCTAGTCACGGACTGAGCCATTCCACCAACCACAAACCTTAGACTCACCGTGTCAGCAGGATTGGACGAGCAGTCGGACCGGATGGCGCACGGGTGAGCTTGGAAACGTATTCCCCGGCACCCAACACATGCAAAAACATGTGCAGTGGCTCTGTGTATGGCCATATCGGGGCATGGCGGGTTGGTGGTCTCGGAGATGTAATGAGTGCGTGTACTGGGCGGCAAGACCCTAGAAACAGCGAGGCTAACGATGCCTCGGTAAGCTGCACGACGCCTGCGTCAGACGTGTCGAATCCGGCCCTGAGACTTAGCACACAACCTACAAGCGTGGCGAATATGCAACATCGAGCCCAAAGGGGGACCCGTGTACTCCGTACCATGGTCCAGGCTATCATTTCTCTCCCCTACGTCAAACCAAACTTTTTTTTATTGCCTGTATCCGGGCCCACACCCGGTCGCGCTCCGTCTCTACAAGCTGTGTTCTTTGAGATATGCGGTATAGTGCGGGCAAGCGTCGACACGCCGCCCGCGGTGCCTCCGTGGCCAGGTCGCTATGGGTGTCAAAGGAGCCGCGCAGCTGTTCGCGCAGGCAGAGCCGAGAGCTGTCCGTTTCGTCATCGTCGTCTGGCGACGGCCGCATGGATTTCGGCCCGAGGAACTTGTAGAAGCTGGCTGTCGCCTCCGACGGTCGCCGCAGACAATGGGCAATGAGAGTCGGTCGACGGCAGTCGGGTCCGGAGGCTGTCGTGGCACACATGTTGATGCAGAACTGGGAGACGAACAGGGCGCCGCCAGGATGGCTAGAGACCCGACGTAGACAGGCAATTCGCTAGCCAGACTGCAAAGAGGCGGTAGTAGGGGCAGCAGCGGAACCGCCATCTTGGAAAAGGCGCAGGAAGCACGGTACGACGCGCTGAGGTATGTGGCGCAGAAATGCGCACGGACGTACTTGGGCGCACGTGTTCCGTACATACGACGTAGTAATGTATGTACTCCGCGCTCTCTCGTCTTATCATGCCAGGGTAGGACCTCCACGTCTTGGCGTCGATGCATGGAGCAAGGACGATCCCAGAACAAGAGACTAAACCGGCTCCCTGCAGGGCTGCTAGTCCAAGTACGATACGGGTGCGATACGAGAACGACACGGACGGTGTCGACTTGAACCCTGTCTATTCTTATCTGCTATTTTTGTTCCGTTTCGGTCGTCTATTGCAGAAGTCGTGCCATAACACCACTCTGCCCTCACGGCCTCCCAAACTTGTCCACATACGACTCGTGCAGCTTCTTCTGCCGGTCCCACTCCTTCTTCAGCCGCTTCTGCTGCGTCTTGGGCACGTCGCTGCCGTCGGCCAGCTTCGTCGGCAGCCCGTCGGCATCCCAGGCTAGGTAGGCGTCCGAGCCGCGGAAGAGTGCCTGCGGCGCCACTTTTGCCTTTTCCCACTTGTCCTCCTCGGCCTTTTCGCGCGCCCGCTGCGCCTCCTCCTTGAGCCGCTTCTTCTCGGCCGCGGCGGCTGCCTTTTCCTCGCGCGCCGCCACCAGCCGTGCGGCCGGCACGAACTTGATCAGGCTCGGCCGGTCGGGCTGGTCGTCGAGCTGGACGCCCAGCTCGGCCAGGTCGTAGTCGCGGATGCGGTCGCTCAGCGCCAGGACCTGGCTCTTGGTCTCCCTGGACAGCGCGGTGCCCGTCGCCGCCGCCCGCCGCAGCTCGTCGCGCAGTCCCGACACGGCCCGCAGGAACGGCAGCGCCAGTCGCTCCACGTCTCGCTCGCCGCCCTGCTCCAGCGTCGCCAGCTCGGCCGCGGGCGTCTGTCCGTCTAGCAGCGCCTGCACCTCGGCTAGCGGTGCCCCGGCCGCGGCCGCCACCGCTGCCACCTCCGTCTTCACCCGGGCGTACGTCGCCGCGTAGGGCTGCACCGCCGTCGTCGGGTCGACCTCGGTCGTCGTCGTCGTCGTCGGGTTCGCCGGCCCCCAGCCCACGCTGCCGCCTTCGTACGGCGGCTCCGCGTTCGGATCCAGGCCGAAGATGCCCACGATCTTGGTCACCCAGCGCGCCACCGCCGCCACCGGGCCCAGATCCGCGCCCGGCTCGCCCATCGCCACGTTGGCGCTGCGCACCACCCGCAGCATCACCTGCATCGCCCCCGGCGTGTCAAACGAGTTGCGCAGCGCCGCGTCCAGGTCCTGCTTGGCCTGCTCCAGCTCGGCTGCCAGCCCGCTCGCGGCCTTGTCGCCGTCCTGCAGCGACAGGCCCTGCACGCCGGCCGTCACCGTCCCCGTCTCGGCCAGCCTCGCCCTGATGTTGGTAAAGAAGTTCTGCGCTGTCAGCAGGCGGCAACCAGACGGGAAGAGAGAGCAGGGCACGGGGAAACGGGCGCGTCCCCACTCACATCGAGCGTGGTCTCCCAGCTGCTGGCCTGCTTCCGCATGTCGGGCGACACCTCCAGGCCGTCGTTCCACCGGCTCAGCATGAAGACGATGCGCATGCTGCGCGCCGTGTAGCCCGTGGCCAGCGCGTCCTGGATGGTCTGGAAGTTCTTGAGCGACTTGGACATCTTGGACCCGGCAATGGACAGGTGGCCCATGTGCAGAAAGTAGCGCACCCAGCTGTGCTCGCCCGCGCCCGGCCGGTGGAAGAAGGCCTCGCTCTGCGCCAGCTCGTTGTCGTGGTGCGGGAAGGCCAGGTCGATGCCGCCCGAGTGGATGTCCATCTGCTCGCCCAGCTTGTCCGACGCCATCACCGAGCACTCAATGTGCCAGCCCGGCCGCCCGGCGCCCCACGGGCTCGGCCAGAACGGCTCGCCCGGCTTCGACTTCTTCCACAGCGCAAAGTCGCCCGCCCGCCGCTTGCCCGCCAGGCTCTTGGACAGCGAGCCCTCGCCCTCCTCCTGCAGCGCCCGGTCGTGCTTGCTCTCCGGCCGCAGCCGCGCGTACGTGTTGCCCGCCCGCTCAAACGCCTCAATGTCAAAATACACCGACGCGTTCGCCTCGTACGCGAACCCCTTGGCGATGATGCCCTCCGTGAACGCCACGATCTGCGGCACGTACTCCGTCACCCGCGTCACCGCGTCCGGCCGCAGCACGTTGAGCGCGTCCATGTCGTCCGTAAACGCCTTCTCCATCGCCCGCGTCAGGTCCGTGAACATGGTCTGGTCGCTCGTGTCGATCGTCTCCTTGTACAGCGAGTCCAGGTACGGCAGCAGGATCTCCTCCGCCGCCTCCAACACCGTCCCGCCCTGCAGCCCCCGCGCGGCCGCGTCCATGTTGGCCACGTGCATCTTCGTCTTGGCCTCCGCGTCGCCCGCCCGGCCCTCGCCCGTGAGCGTGCCCCCCGCCAGAACCGCCCCGTACGCCGCGTCCCGCCGCTCCGCGTAGTTGGCCGCGCTCAGCTCCGCCCCGGCCGCGCCACCCCCCGCCAGCAGCAGCAGCGGCAGGTTCGCCGTCGCGTAGGCCGCAAAGGCTGCCGTCCCCAGCGCCTGCCGCTGCTCGGCCGTGTACGGCTTCTCGCGCTCCATCTCGTAGAGCCGCTTGCGCCGGGCCTTGATGATGATCTTGTCGTCCACGTCCGTAATGTTCATGATGAACTTGACCTTGTAGCCAAAGTAGTGCAGCAGGATCCGCCGGATCACGTCCGTCGACACGTAGTTGCGCGCATGGCCCATGTGGCTGAGATCGTACACCGTCGGCCCGCACGAGTACCACGTCACCGTGTCGTCCTGCTTGGGCTCAAAGTGCACCGGCGCCCCGGGCTGGAGCGAGTTGTGCACCGCGATGCCCGCCCTGCTGCGCGCCGGGTTCGCTGCCATTGTGTCTGTGCTGCAGTGGCGGACCGCCGCAATCCTGCAGACGCTCTGTGCTGTCCGTTGCGCCTGGCCCCTCGCTGAAGGAGGCTCGAGAAAATTTGCTGCCGTTCTCGGTCGAGATGGATAGCGCTGGAAAGAAGGGCGAAGCAGCCTCCGTACTGATCCTGACAACAGTCTGGGAGGGTGCATCCAGCTCGCTCGGGGTGTGAGTCACCAGGTGGTCGTGGGTCGGGAGATTTGCAGGGTCGAGGTTGTGCCACACGACTTCAAATCCAGCCTCTTTGCGCCGTTTGGCGAGAACCCCGCAAAATGGATGGCGGTCGGCGATTTGATGATCCTTCCGAGCTTTGGGATACAACGCACCACTAAATGCGCTATGAAGGGCTCTGAATCCCTATAAAGCCCTATAGAGCCCTATAGAGCCCTGTAAGATACGCAGCTCCATCTTTTACTCGCCGCTCGCTCTCCTTTGATAACTTTTCAGATCTATTACTCAGGTGGTTCGATTATTAGGTATTCCTAGGTTACGCCCGTCATGGCCGGCCAGCAGCACTCGACGGCCCAAGACCCGTGGCAGCACTACAGCGTCTGAATGAGCACGTCGCTCTTCTTCTCGCTGCCCTCATCATTACCGCTGCTGCTGCTGATCTTCCGCCCAACAAACGACTTCATGGCCGTGTCCACGCCCGCGACCCGCCGCGCGATCTGCTGCAGGCCCACCGGCAGCACGCTGTACCAGTCGATCCAGCGGGCGTAGAACGGCATGCCGATGAACTCGGCCTTTCCGTTGTCGATGGCGTTGATGATCTCCTTGGCCACGTCCACCGGCTCCACCACCGGCGCCATGAACGAGTTGGGCGTCTGCACGCCGTAGAAGAGCGGCGTGCTCAGCTGCCCCAGCGTCACCAGGACCGTGCGGATGTCGGGGTGGTCCGCCTTCAGCTCGGCCGTCAGCGACCGGTGCAGGGCCACAAGCCCGGCCTTGGCCGCCGCGTAGTCGGAGAGATAGGCCGCCCCGACCTCGCCAATAACGCTCGAGATGGTCACAATGGTGCCGCCCTGGCCGCCGCGGACGATGCCCGGGATGAACGTCTTGAGCGTGTAAAAGTGCGACATGAGGTTCGTCAGGATGCTCTTCTCAACGTCGGCGAACTCCATGTCGAGCAGCTTCTTGCCGTTGACAACGGCCGCGTTGTTGATCAGAACCGTGGGGCACCCGAGCTGCACGAGCCACAGGAGTCAGCGTCACAGAGCTGACAGCGGGTCCCGGGGATGACGGGGATGACGGGGATGACGGGGATGACGGGGATGACTTACGTCCTTCTCGATCTCGACAGCGACCTTGGCCACCTGTGCCCTGTCGGTGACATCGCACTTGTAAAACGACACGCCACGCGCCTCGCCATTGGACATCTCCTTGACGTCCAGGACCGCCACGCTCGCACCACGCATGCCGTACACCTCGGCAATCAGCAGGCCCAGCCCGCTCGCGCCTCCAGTAATGACGATGACCTCGTCGCTGAGGTCGACAAAGCGTGGGACGCCAAAGGCAATGCGCTTGTTGAAGGCGCTCAGCACCCAACAGGCCGTGATGAATATGGCATAGGCAATGGAGACGCGCATCGGCGTGGCCTCCCAGGCCATGTGCTCGGCGCGGAAGCACAATGGGATGAGCCATGCCACAAACGGGTGGAAAAATGTGACATAGAGGACCTTCAGGACGAGGTCGATCGAGATTGGGGCAAACCACGAGTCGCGCTGGGGCGGGCGCTGGAAGGCGTCCATGGCAGCGACCGAAGATCAGAGGTTGAGGAGAGCCCGGGCAAAGGCGAGCAGGCGAGCAGGCGAGGAGAAGAGATGGAGAGGAGAGAGAGGTTTTCTAGGTACTTGAATGCGAGGGTTGTAGTAGGGCTGTAGTAGGGCTGTAACGGTGTCGAGCGGATGTCGTTGGAACAGAGATAAACTCGAGGAGCTCCAGCTTCTTTATAAGGACTCGCCAGGGTCGGCAGGAAGGCTAAGGACGTAACCGACTCTGTTTCGTCGCAACAGAAGTGGTCTGAACCTTGGAAACATAGAGCCCCTGGACATGTTTCGAAGAGGGGCCAGTGGGGCGGAAAGCTTTCCAAAACAGCCCCTGTGCGCAGTCGACCAATCAGGAGCCGGTCCAACGGGCCAGCTTATACGAGTTTGGAAAAAAAAACTGGCAAAGAGGCGACGCCACAGATCAGCCGCCCATATGTGGCGGTGCGTCCCGCCAGGCAAATGGGCTTCGCGTCCGTGGCAACCTGGACCCAGAGCTCTTCAGCCTGCCTCGATTGTCGACCTCATCAAGCTGCACATCTCACATCCCCGCGACACAAGCCGCGCAACAGGTGCAGCCGTCTTTGCCCGTTTCTGCTTCTCGGACAGCGACTCCCAGTCCGCTCCGTCCAACTATTGCCACCCCCGCCAGATCAGCTCCAAACCGTCCTCAACACACCCCCAATTCCAACCACAATGGCCGCTGGCGACTCCGAGCGGGTGCAAGAGGCCAAGAAGCTGGCCGTCACCAACCCGGCCAAGTCCGAGTCCATCTACAAGGAGATTATCGCAAAGACGCCGTCGGTCACGTCGGATGCCACCATCCGGGAGTACGAGACGGCGCTGATCAGCCTGGGAGAGCTGTACCGGGATCAAAAGTCAGTATGCAGTGCCAGCCAGAGGGGGCCTCTTTTCTCTGACCAGCCCACAGAAACACGACCGAGCTTGTCGAGCTGGTGACGCGGAGCCGGACAGTGCTCTCGTCGTTTGCCAAGGCGAAAACCGCAAAACTCGGTATGGCTGCCCTGCTGTTTGCCTCTTCCCCTCCCCCACTGGCAGCCAGGCTGACCCGCTCTCTCCTTGCCGCCGTGCAGTGCGCCAGCTGCTCGACCTCTTCCACGAGATACCCAACACGACCGACACACAGATCGCCGTGACCAAGTCCTGCATAGAATGGGCGACGTCGGAGCGCCGCGGGTTCCTGCGGCAGAACCTGGAGACGCGGCTGGTGGCGCTGTACATGGCCAAGCAGGCATACTACGACGCGCTGACGCTGATCAACGGGCTGCTGCGGGAGCTGAAGCGGCTGGACGACAAGCTGGTGCTGGTGGAGGTGCAGCTGCTGGAGTCGCGCGTGTACCACGCGCTGGGCAACGTGTCCAAGGCGCGGGCGGCGCTGACGAGCGCGCGCACGAGCGCGGCGTCGGTGTACACGCCGCCGCTGCTGCAGGCGAACCTGGACATGCAGTCGGGCATGCTGCACGCCGAGGACAAGGACTTCAACACGGCCTTTAGCTACTTTATCGAGGCGCTGGACGGCTACCACACGCAGGACGAGCCGGCCAAGGCCACGGCGGCCCTGCAGTACATGCTGCTGTGCAAGATCATGCTCAACCTGGCCGACGACGTGAACCAGCTGATGGCGTCCAAGCAGGCGGTTAAGTACGCCGGCCAGAGCCTCGAGGCCATGAAGGCCATTGCGCGCGCCCACGCGAACCGGTCGCTGGAGGAGTACGAGCGCGCCCTGGCCACGTACCGGTACGAGCTGGGCAGCGACGCCTTTGTGCGCAACCACCTGCGCCGGCTGTACGACGCCATGCTGGAGCAGAACCTGGTCAAGGTCATCGAGCCCTTTTCGCGCGTCGAGATCGAGCACATTGCCCACATGGTCGGCCTCGACACCCAGCAGGTCGAGCGCAAGCTGTCGCAGATGATCCTCGACAAGGTCATCATCGGCGTCCTGGACCAGGGCGCCGGCTGCCTGATCATCTACGAGGAGACGGAGCGCGACGAGGGCTACGACGCCGCGCTGGCCACCATTGAGAAGCTGAGCAATGTGGTCGATGTGCTGTACACCAACCAGGCGTCGCAGCTGGAGTGAGAGGGGCAGAGCCGCAGCGTCGGCGGCTGAGAAACACCGAGGGGGAAGGGGAGGAGAGCTGCCGCCAACAAAAGAGGCAGCCGACTGTCTTGTATTACTACCGGCATAGAGAGATCGCTTGAGGCGTTTTGTCAATCTACCCAATCTTTCGATGGCTCGACGACGTGGTGCGCTCGAGACGGGGCCTGCCGTATATGAGGGCGTCGTGCAGCTTGCTATGACTGTCTTGAAAAAACAGAAACATCAGAGACGGGCAATAGTAGAACCTTGACGGTGGGCCTTGCAGACAACTGTGCTTTGGGAATCCAAGACTCGTGCGAACCTGAAATCCGAGGCGCTAACTGCAGAATATACTATGTAGCGCTATTGATAGCGATAACGGTTTTTTTTTCTTCGTCTTCACCAAACTTCACACCACAGCAGAACGACGTCTGTACGAGCGGCAATGAACGCAAGATGAACGCAAAATACTGTGCTTGCCGTACAGCCGCGCTTCGGATCTTTGTTCGCAGTCTTATCAGTCCTTCAACTACACAACAGTGGCGGCGATTCAGCAGACTGGCAGAGGGGTCCAGCGACAGCCCCAACATAACTCGATATGTGCTGCGACCCATAGCACGGCGGCCACAAGTGGTCGCCGCTCTGCACTCAGGAAGACAGATACACTCTTCCCATGAAACATATGGCGTGAATGCAGCTTCCGACATCGCCGAGCTGGCGACGCTACCAACAACAGCCGATCCTCCCTCGACTACAGCGGAGGACTCGAAGATAGAGACGCTGAGAGCAGACGAAGGGGAAGCGCCAATAAAAGAGCCAGTGGCCGATGCCCAAGCAGAAAGCGGAGAGGGAAGCGGCACACGGCCACTGGGGAAACACAAGCGCAAGAAGCTGCGAAGACTGCAGGAGGCAGAGGCGGCACGGGCTGCCTCCGTAGCAGCAGAGGCTCTGACCCCTGGCGTGGAGCTTGCCGCAGACGATGGTGCCACAGACACAGAGCCGCCATGGGTGGCAGAGGGGGTAGAGGGGGCAGGGGATGCAGCAGTAGAGAGGAGGAAGAACAAGAAGCCGCGGTGGACCGAAGCCATGCGTGACGAGCGACGCCGTGCTGCCGCCCACGAGGGCGCCCACGACAGCAATGACGGCATTGGTGGCATCCAAGATGGCATCCAAGATGGCTCCCGTGACGGCGCGCAAGCTGGCGTCCGTGCAGGGGCACACGTCCGAGCCCATGTGGGCGCCCCTGGCAAGGTGGCATCGCGGCGCCCGCGGGCCGACGGCTGGAAGATCCAGAAGCAGGCGCTGCAGGACAAGTTCCCCGAGGGCTGGCAGCCGCGCAAGAGGCTGTCGCCGGACGCGCTCGAGGGCATCCGGGCGCTGCACCGACAGTTCCCGGACGTGTACACGACGCCGGCGCTGGCCAAGCACTTTATGGTGTCGGCGGAGGCGGTCCGGCGCATCCTCAAGAGCCGGTGGCAGCCGCAGCCGGAGGAGGAGGAGGACCGCCAGGACCGCTGGTTCAGGCGCGGCAAGCAGGTGTGGGCGCGCTGGGCGGCGCTGGGCCGGAAGCCGCCGAAGCGCTGGCAGGCCGAGGGCATCCGGCGGGACGCGTCGTGGGCGGGCCGGCGGCAGCGGCAGCTGGCGTGGCAGAAGGGAGAGGAGGGGGAGGGGAGACGGGGGGCTGATGGCCAGCAGGAGGACGGACGGGACGAACGAGACGAACGAGACGGACGAGACGGACGAGACGGACGAGACGGACGAGACGGACGAGACGAACGAGACGACGGAGACGAACGAGACGAACGAGAGGGGACGGCTGCCGCCACTCGTGCGATTGAGCGGCAGCTGGCCGGGCTGGACGCGGAAGAACCGCACACGTCCAGAAGAGGCCGCACGCAGAGCCAGGGCCGACGGACGCGGCTGCAGCGGTCACAGCAGGGCGACGTGTCCGAGACGTCTGCATGGTGATTCCCGGGGGGATGCGTGTGACGTGGTTGGGGTTAGGGGGGCAGACAACGAAATCACTACTTATCTCTCGTTGGGCAGCCAAGGTCGAGGCACCCGTCCACGACGAGTTGCCCAGAACTGTGAGACACCTCGCGTCCGAGTGGCTATGTACCTTTCTCGTTCGTATCTTGTTATGTATCTTATCTTACTCGTAGATAAGCATCCAGCAAGACATGCCATGAGTTTAATGAGGCCCGGTAGCAGACCAATTAAGCACCCCTGTCGCCCAGCCAGGTCCCATACCACCCCGAGCCAATGCAACGACGCAAAAGAGAGCAGGTGAGATACGCGTAAAGAACGCACCAGTGCGCCGTCCTCGTACGAGCGGCAATACGTGACAGCCTGCCGTTGGTGCAAGGTCCTGGCCCGTAGATGGTAGAGCCAGGTGTCTTTTTGCAGGACTCGGCTCGTAAGGCCGCGATCTGCTGGTGGCGTGCGGCGTGCTCATGTTGATTGCGTGCCAGCACGCCGCGTCTCACCCAAGTCCTACTATGTAAGATACATGGTATCTGTGCAGAGAGACGATGCGCTTTTCCAATGTGATTTTGTCTTTGCTCTGTGCATGTAATTCCACTGCTGGGCCCCAGAGGCGCTGATTGGCCCGGATGGTGCACGGACCCACACAAATTACTTGTCCGGTTCCCAGGTCCCCTTGAGCCAGGCCGAATACGGTAACAGCCTAATGCCGGTCTGGGTTGTTGGAGGTGCAGCCCCGCGCAGACAGGCCCTACGAAAATGGCATAGACGAGAAGAGCAGCCCCTATTATCGCTACATAGTGCTGTACTCAGGCGTATCCACACCACCTTTTTCACGATCCCTGCCGAAAAGACGAAAAAAAAAACACAAGCCCATGAGTGCACACAAGCCCATGAGTGCACACAAGCCCATGAGTGCACTTCCATTCTCCATTCTGCACTCCCCAGTGTTTTTTTTTCTGTGCACGGGATTCAGCGTGGGCTCTGTTGCTATCGCTGCCGCTGTGCGCCTTCTGTCCTGCTAGTGACCATCAGGGCCACGCTTGCTCCACAGCAGTACTGGGCCAACCCCCTGTTTAGAGGGACCCGACCTGGACGACACAAAGTACGCACAAGAAAAACAGGAATCGAGCATTAAAAAAAGCAAAACTAGGCAGCTGAGTGCGCGACGGGGAACACGGTCGGCGAACTCTGCGAGCCCTGGCACCGAATTCTTTAAGCCCTCACCAGCCGTCGATTGTTGTGCTCTTGCACCTCTGAACCGTCTGGCTATCGATATCGCCAGCTGGAGCCTCCTCTCTTTCGCCACAGCCGGACGACCTGCCCTTCCCATCCTTTCTGGATCCCGCCTTGCTAGTTGGCAGTCGCCCCGTCTTCGGCTCTCGCTCAGCTCCCAGCGTTACCTTGACCTCTGTCGCGAATCCGCATGGACGCCACCTCGTGATGTTCCTGCGTTCAGCTTGAACCAGAGACTCTATCGTACTCGACAGCCTCTTTTGGGCTGTCGCAGCCGCCTTCTTTCTCCCTCTGCCATTGGCGCCGCTCCTTCACCCGCTCTCCTTCTGTTCGCTGTGAGCTTTGTCCTCCCGTTCCTCTGTGTGGTTGTCTCACTTGGGCCTGGCCTTGGCCGTCCAGTGGCAATGCCTACCTACCTCGTTTTGCCCACTTGTTTACCTCTGCCCAGTCAAGGCCTCGCTGACCTTTTCTAGCGCCCAGTCACTCCTTCGGCTTTCTTTATTCCCTCTCTCCCTTCAGGTCGCTCCTTCAGCTGCGCCTCCCAACGGCCCAACCTCGCTAGCAAGTACTGGCTATCTTGTTTATGCTATTCTATTTATGATTATTCTTATTACCACTATTACTTTATCACTATCCTCGCCAGCATAATCGACTGCTACACCGCCATCCATCCACCACCGACGAATGCATCCAATGGCAGAAGATGGCGTCCACTCCCTCTAACCGACTGAAGCTGACGCCGTCCAACTCGCCCTACATCCACCGCTTCCCCCGATCGCCCATCCGCGCCCGAGCGTTTAACGATCCGTCCATCTGTCTCCCCGCCAGCTCACGACTCTCCCTGACGAGGGTGGTCGGGTCTACCTGCTGCTCGCCGACCGGCTTCGACACGGCCCAGTCCTGCTTCGCCTACATCGCCGGCGGCGCCGTCGTCGTTGTCGACGTGCACGGCAACCACTACAGGCAGCGCTTCTACCGGGCGCGGCCGACGGCGGTGCCCGTCTACTCCGTCTCGCCCGTGCCGCACACGCCCTCGACGCCCACCTCGACGCCCAAGGCGAACGACAGCCGCAACCGGGCGGCGCCCAGCAGCCACCGCGACTCTGCCTTTGACTGGGGCGACTCGCCGACGTCGGGAAAGACGTGGACGCAGCGCGAGCGGATAAAATCGGCCACATGTCTCTCGCTGAGCCGTGACGGCCGCTTCCTGGCCGTGGGCGAGACCGGCTACGCGCCCCGCGTGCTCCTCTTCAGCCTCGACGACGCCTCGTCCGACACGCCCCTCGTGTCCATCAGCGAGCACAGCTTCGGCGTGACGGCCGTGGCCTGGTCCTCGGACTCGCGCTACCTCGCCTCGCTCGGCACCGCCAACGACGGCTTTCTCTACCTGTGGAAGATCGATGCGCGGACGGGCGCGGCAAGGCTGTTCCAGCAGAACCGCTGCACGTCGTATGTGCGCGGCATGATCTGGCTCGGGAGCACGACGCTCGTCACCTTTGGCATGCGCCACATCAAGGTCTGGCGGGTGGAGGAGGGAGCCCATGCGAGCGGTGCGTCGCCAGGCAAGCCCAGCAGACATGCGCTGGACGGCAGCTACCCGTCGCCCATATCCCAGCAGCAGCAGCACCAGCAGCAGAGCCAGGCACAACAAAAGACGCTGCCGGGGCGGAACATCCTGCTGGGCTCCCTGCTCGATGCGTCGTTTAGCTGTGCTGCCCAGCTGACGGGCGGCCGTGCGATCATCTGCTCCGAGGCCGGCGACGTCTGCCTGCTGGACTCTGCCGGCAAGCAGGCGAAGCTGGTCCGGCTGCGCAACGCCGGGTTTTCTGTGGCGTGTGTGTGCATCCGGGAGGAGCGGGTGTACATTGGCGGGAAGTCGGGGCAGTCCATGGCCGTGGACGTGGCGGACCTGCTGATGGAGAACGAGTGTCGACAGGATGGGTCTGCCGGCACGAGGTCGGAGACTGCGTCTCCGACGACGCAGAGCAGCAGCGGCAGGCTGTCGTCGATGAAGTCGCCGTCGCCGAGCGACGGCCTCGTGGCGATGGGCTTTCTCACGAACCACGTCGTGACGGTGGACACGAAGCGGTCGATCGACATATTTTCGGGCGTCGAGCACGTTCCGGGCACAGATCCGGCGTCTGATGTGACGCGGATTCCGATTCCCGGCCACGGAGAACCGATTCTGGGGGTACAAGCGCTGGCCATACCGAACGCGGCCGACGCGGCGTTCTTCACGTGGTCGGCGTCGGGGGCGGTGCTGCTCTGGGGCCTCGAGGGCGAGATCAAGTCGTCGTTTCAGGTGCCGGTGGAACAGACGACGGCCGAGGAGCTGGACATGGCCAACCAGCTGTCGGTGGTGCGGGCAACCAGGGGCGCGAAGCTCTTTGTCACGGCGGACCGGCGCGGCATCTTGCGGGTGATGGACTTTGCCAGCAGGGAGTTCATCCTGGAGACGAAGGCGCACGCCTCGGAGTGCCAGTCGATCTCGATCTACGAGGACGACAGGAGGCTGCTGCTGGCGTCGAGCGGGCGCGACCGGACGGCGCAGCTCTTCTGCCGGCTGCGGGACGACGTGGTGGCGCACTTCCAGACGCTCGAGTTTCCGGCCAAGGTGGTGCAGGTGCTGTTCACGGCGGACGACAGGGTGATTACGTGCTCGTTTGACCGGACGATGCAGGTGCACGACCTGGTGGCCAAGGAGGGCGAGCCGGACGTGATCGCGGCGATCCCGGCGCGGGTGATCACGCTCAAGGCGTCGCCGTCGTCGATGGCGCTCGCGCCGGGCGGCAAGTCGGTGTACGTGTCGCTGCTGGACCGGACGGTGTGCCAGTACGAGCTGGCGACGGGCAAGCTGATGTCGTCGTTCAGGTGCATCGACGAGGGCGGCGCGGAGACGGCGCTGCTGGACTCTCTCATCTACGGCAAGCAGACGCAGCAGCAGCAGCAGCAGCAACAACAACAACAACAGCAGCAGCAGCAGCAGCAGCAGGCGGCAGTGGCGGCGGCGACGGCGGCGACGGCTGTGGGACTGGAAGCACCGTCGATGCCGGGCGTACCCAGCAGCAGCAGCAGCAGTCTGGGAGGGGGCGGGCTGCCGAGCGAGGCGGCGTTTCTGCTGGGGCTGTCGAACACGGACAAGTCTGTGCGGATCTACGACGCGCAGACGGGCTCGTTCCTGGACCGCGAATGGGGCCACACGGAGGCGATCAACGGGGTCGCGCTGATCGACGACCACGAGGAGGCAGGGGGGGCCGACAAGGGGGGCATGGGGATGGGGGCGACGGGGGCAGCCGGCTGCCGGAAGGTGGTCAGCGTCGGGTCGGACGGCACGATTATGATCTGGTCGCTGGATCTGCGGGATCCGGTGCGGCCGGGCACGTCGGGAAGCCGGGACCCGTCGCCGTCCAAGGATGGGAGCAACAACGGCAGCGGCAGCAGCATCAGTGGCGGTGGCGGCGGACCGGTGCCGACGGTGGTGCGGCCGCCTCTGCGGCGGGTGTTGTCCAAGGCGGAGCTGGCGGAATTCCAGCGGACGGGCAGCAGCAATGGCGGTGGTGGTGGTGGTGGTGGTGGTAGCAATGGCAGCAGTGGCAGCGTCAACGGCAGCATCAACGGCAGACGGTCGCCGGCACGGTCGCTCTCTCGAAAGACGTCACGCTACAACCTAACGGCGAACGGCGGGCCGACACGGCCACCGATGCCGGGGATGCTGGGCAGCGCGGCCAGCACGATCAGCGAGGACGCCATGGGGCGTCGGGCGTCGGCGGGCAGCGGGTCGGGGAGTCCGCCGATGCCGGCCAGCCCCAAGGCCAAGGTGCGACGGCGGCCGTCGCTGCCGGCGATGAGCACGGCGACGACGGCGACGGCCGGCGGCAGTGGAGGAGGGGGTGCGAGCGGTGGGGGGGTGCGGAAGAAGACGAGCATGAGCAACCTGCGGAGCGCGCACGGGTTTGGCAGTCTGAGCATGGCGACGGAGCAGACGTGCCGGCAGCTGCGGACGTACCGGAAGCGGCTGGCGGCGGCGGGCGACGGGACGGCGATGGCGATGGCGGTGACGCCGGACGCGCTGATGGAGCTGGACCAGGAGCTGCGGCTGACGCTGGCGGCGCTGGGGTCGCGGGCGATCCGCAGCCAGGCGATGAGCGACGAGCTGGACGGGCTGCTGGACGAGAAGCTGGACCGGCTGGTGTCGCTGCTGGACGAGAAGTGGCGGGTGCAGCAGACGGGGCGGCAGGGGCACGCGGACCGGACGCCGTCCAAGAGGGCGGGCAGCGCGGCGCGGCGACGACAGCTCCGGCACGGGAGTGGCGGCAGCGGGGGGAGTGGCGGCAGCGAGGCGGGCGAGGCGAGCGAGGCGAGCGCGGCGAGCGCGGCGAGTGGCGTGAGCAGAGTGAGCGAAGCGAGCAGAGCGAGCGTGGCCAGTGGAGGCAGTGCGGCCAGTGGAGGCAGTGGAGGCAGTGTGGCCAGTGCGGCCAGTGCGGCCAGTGCGGCCAGCGCAGTCAGTGCGGCCAGCGTGGCCAGCATGGCCAGCAGCACGACGGCCAGCGAGGACCAGACGACCATGACCATGACGACGGGCGGCGACGACCAGGGCAGCAACAACGGCGCCGAGGCCGACAACACGCAGGCGGGCAGCAGCCGTGGGGCCGAGGAGCCGGCCGAGGAGACGGGAACGATGGCCGAGGAGCCGGCAACTACGGCCAAAGAGCCGGGAACGACGGCCAAAGAGCCAGGCACGGCGACTCTGCAACAGTGACACTTTAAGTGCACGTGAGCAGGAGTGGAGGGGCGGCAGCGGAGCCGGTGCCGGCAGCGGAAGCCGGTAGCGGAAGCTGGCAGCGGAAGTTGGCAGCTGCCAGTGACTGTCAGCGGCTGTCAGTGGCCGCCAGAGATGTGACTACCGGACCTGTTACATCGGCTACAGTGGCTGCAGTGGCTGCAGTGGCTGCAGTGGCTACAGTGGCTACAGTGGCTACAGTGGCTACAGTGGCTGCAGTGGCTGCAGTGGCTGCAGTGGCTGCAGTGGCTACAGTGGCCGCCAGAGCTGTGGCTACCAGAGCAGAGCCTACTACGGCCACAGCACAGCCACATAACCTACAGCACAGTCACATCACCTACAGCAGCCACATCACCTACAGCGCAGCCACATACAGCACAGCCACAGAACCTACATCACAGCCACACCTACAATTCTCTTTTGTTTCATTCTTGCTTGTCCTTCTTGTCTATTCCCCTTTCTACCTTTCTACCCTTTCCTTTTATACCACTTTGTACCACCACAGCCTGCTCGTGCGGCTGCACAGCAGAGGAACGGAAGAGGCGCGGCTGCGTCTGGGCTCTGGGCTCGGCAGGGGGATCTCCATGTACGATATAGGGCGGAGTCTGGCGTTTCGTTTCTGGGCTGCTGTTGCTTCCGGCTCCGGCTTGCCGTTCCCTGCCACTGGTTTTCGTGTTTTCATTTTCCTTGCGTGCAATGCATGAAGCTGCGGCAGCAGCGTGTCGATAGTGTATGTTGGTATACAATACAGGCCTTGGAGCTGTCGGCTGTCGGGCGAACTGTCCTGCGTGAACATTTCAAGAACAAGCCGACGTGTCGCTTCCTGCTTGCCTGCTTGCCTGCTTGCCTGCTTGCCTGCTTGCCTGCCTCTGACCAACCGACACTCCAATTCGCCGTCTATGGGTTCCGCTCGCAGGGAGGAACGCGTAAAATACAAAACTGCCAAAACAAAGACAACACATGCTTGCTCTCCCCGTCTTTTTCCTTTTTTTCTTCTCGCCCGCCCGCACCACCACCCGCTCACACGACCATGCCCGGCGTCTCGCCGTCGTCGCCCTCGCTGCCGCTGCCGCCGCTGGGCCACCCGTACACGCGCAGCGGCACGGCGGCCTCGAAGCTCTCGCAGGCCAGCGTCTCGGCGGCCACCAGCACGAGGCCGCCGCGGTCGTCGCGGGCGACCTCTTCGAGCAGCGGCGGCAGCCGGCGCGGCCGACGCAGCCGTGGCGTGCGGGGTGGCCGCCGCGCCGTGGCCGGGCCGGCACCGCGGCCGATGACGTCATTGTCTCCATTCGCGTTGTTTCCGCCCTTTTCGCCCTTTTCGCCGTCCTCCCCTCCCGTCTCCCCTCCCGTCTCCCCTCCCGTCTCCTCTTCCGTCTCCTCTTCCGTCTCCTCTTCCGTCTCCTCCTCCTCCCCGTCGGCCCCCGCCGGCACCACAAACTCCAGCCGGATCTTCCACTCCAGGCTGACGCCGCTGGTGACAAACTCGGGCGTCGCCGACGCCGGGATCGTCGGCGTAAACACAAAGCGCCGCGCGTACAGCGTCGCCTCCGACGCCGACGCGTACACCCGCCGCGTCGCGCGCTGCACGCTCGCCTCGGAGCGCAGCGCCAGCGCCGGGTCCACGATCCGCTCCGCCGTCTCCAGGCTCGCGTGCACCGCGTAGCACAGCGTCGCCGCCCCCGCAAAGTCGATCGCCAGCGTCACCGCCTCGCCCAGCCGGTACGCCGGCCGCGCCAGCAGCACCGTGCCCACCCGCCGCCCGTTGCGCGCAATCTCGAACCGGTTCGCGCTCACCGGCGCCGCCTGCCGCCCCCCGCCACCGCCCCGGTCCGCCACGTTGCTGCGCAGGATCGCCAGGTCGATCGCGTCTCGCGCCGACAGGGCCGCCACGCCGTGCGCCCCGGCAGCCGACGCCGTTACGCCGTCGTCCGACAGCGACGACGGCCGTCGCGAGGCCGTCCCCACCGTCGGCGACATCAGCCCGCTCCGTCGATTGGGCGCCGTCGCCGTCGCCGTTGCCGTCGCCGTCGCCGTCGCGCTGCCGCTGCCGCTCCACGGCTGCGCATGTGACTCGCCACTGCTGTTCTCCTGCTGCTGACTCAGCAACTCGTCCACGTAAGCCATGAAGCTGGCCTGGTCCGCCTGCGACTGGGCCTGCGACCGGGTCTCCTCGGAAGCGACCTCCTTGCTGGTTCGCCTGTCCCTGTCCCTGTCCCTGTCCCTGTCCGTGTCGCCCTCCCGCGGCGCGGCCACGGCCCGGACGACGGCCTGGTCGCGCAGCAGCACGTAGGGCGCGGTGAGGTCGTGGCCGAGGATCTGGCCGTGGCTGTTGACGCTGCCGAGCACGCGAAAGGGCAGCTCGACGGAGCGGACGCGCTGCTCGCGGGCGGAGCCGGGGCGCTGGGTGCCGATGACGAGCCCGTAGGCGATCTTGATGAGCTTGCCGCGATGGGACGGCGGCAGGCCGCGCGGCAGGCGGAAGGCGTACTCGAACGTGCGGCTCTCGCCCGGCGCCAGCTGCAGGTCGACAAAGAGCACCGACTGCGGCGTCGACAGCAGCGGCACCGGCTTGGCGCTCGCGAGATCGCGCATCTCCCGGATCGAGCTCATCTCGCCGCCGCCCAGCAGCTCGCCCAGCGAGCTCGTGATGCTGCCCCAGCCGCCGCCCACAAACCGGCCGCCCAGCCCGCCGAGGCCGCCAAGTCCGCGCAGCAGTCCGTTGTCGCGCCGCATGCCGCCGTGGCTGCCGTTGCTGCCGTTGCTGCCGTTGCTGCCGTTGCCGCCGCCGCCGCCGCCCGTCTCCACGCCGATCACGCCGCCGCCCTGCCCGCCCACCACGGCCTTGCGCTTGACCAGCTCAAACGGCCCCAGGTCGACGAGCGAGCCGTCCAGGGTGAAGGAGCCCTGGATCTGCGCGTAGCCCATCATCAGCGTCTCGGGCGCCATGGCTGCGGCTGCGGCTGCGGCTGCCGACGCGCTCGACAGCCCGCGCGGCCGGTGGGCGTGCAGCGGCGGATACAGCAGGTTCGACGACGACTTCTGGCGTATGTGCGGCGGCCGCGGCCCGCCGCCGTAGAGCGCCTGCTTCTGTAGCAGCTGTGGTGGCGGCGGCGACCGTAGCAGCCCGGCCGCCTGTCCCGCCAGCGGGCCGCCCACGTACTCCGAGGCCAGCGTCTCGCTCGAGTGGTTGCTCAGCGAGTAGAACTCGCCGCTGCTGCGCGGCGTTCCCGCGATGCTGGTCGTCGCCAGCACGCGCGCCGCCTCGTGCTGCTGCTGCTGTTGCTGCGGCTGCTGGGACAGCCGAGCCGACGGCGTCGGCCCTTCGTAGATGGTGGGCACGGCCGACAGGGGGGCGGCCTTGTCGTCCAGCGCCGGCGACGGCGAGCCGCGTCGGCCGGGCGGGAACTTCCAGTCGGGAAAGCCCATGCTGGGCGTGTTGGGCCCCGTCGAGGCCGTGCTGGCGGTCCGCTCGGCCGACGACGGCGGGTACGACGCGTTGAACAGCGGCGACGGCTGGGCGGAGAAGGAGCGCGGGATCGTGGCTGATCGCGGGCCTCCGGCGTTGCCATTGCTGGCGTTGCTGGCGTTGCTGGCGTTGGTCCCATTTGTCCCGTTGCTCCCGTTGCTCCCATTCCCGCTGCTCCCATTCCCGCTGCTCCCATTCCCGCTGCTGCCGTTGCCCATGCCCAGCAGCGAGCCGCGCGGGCCGATCTGCAGGCTGGCCGCGCGCGCGTGGCCGCGCATCCGCGGCCGCTGCACGGCGGCCATGGACGCGGCGCCGCCGGCGAGGAGCGGCGACGCGCCGGCCGAGACGCTGCCGCCGCCGGCACCCGTGGCCGAGGGCGTCGACGGGCTGTGGGGGCCGCCGCCGCCGCCGCCGCCAGCGCCGGCCGACGAGAGCGACACGATGGAGAGCGACCGCCGGTGGTTCCGGGACGTCCGGCCGTGGGCCAGCGGCGAGAGCGGTGCGAGCGGCGAGAGCGGCGCCGCCACGGTCGGCCCGCCCAGCGAGAGGCTGCCCCGCTGGTGGCCGCGGGCAAAGCCGGCGCTGGCGTGGATGTGGCC
This sequence comes from Grosmannia serpens, assembly GCA_029299595.1. Classification (NCBI taxonomy): domain Eukaryota; kingdom Fungi; phylum Ascomycota; class Sordariomycetes; order Ophiostomatales; family Ophiostomataceae; genus Grosmannia; species Grosmannia serpens. The sequence goes on from JANSMH010000223.1 coordinate 20,748, forward strand.
GTTGGTGGCCGTGTGGCCGGCGTTGGTGCTGGCCGTGGGCCCCGTGATGGCGGGGGCCGCGAGCAGCGGCGGCGATGCCGCCGACAGCGACGACAGCGGCGGCCGTGCTCGCTCGGACTGGTAGCTGCCGTTGGACGAGTTGTGGTGGTGGTGGTGATGGTGCGGGTGGACGACGTGGTGCGAGGCCGACGAGGCCGACGAGGGCGTGGACGCGTGGTGGCGGGCGGGCGTGGCCGTCGCCGTCGTCGGTGTGGCCGTCGTCGGCGTGGCCGTCGGCTTCGGGGCCACGTTGCGAAAGGTGATGCGGCATCGCACGTCTTCGCCCGAGAAGACGGTCGGCTCGTGCCAGCGCACAAACACGCGAATGTTGCCGCTGCCGCCAACCGGCTGGCCGCCGCCTTCGGGCGCCATGATGGCCGCCTAGAACGTCTTGCTTGTTTCTTGTTGCGTGTTGCGTGTTGCGTGTTGCGTGTTGCGTGTTGCGTGTTGCGTGCTGCGTGGGTTGGGCGTCTTCGTGTCTTCGTGTCGAGCGTTTCGTGTCGAGCGTTTCGTGTCGGTCGTTTCCTGGAGCTTCCCTCCTGGCGAGCTTCAGCTCTCTCCCGGCAGACAGAGCTGGGGCTGGGGGCGGAGACAGCACGGCGCGGTCAGGGGCCGGTCGTGGGCATCGTCGGCAGACGTCGGTGCCGCGCAGAGAAGCCGGTCGTGGGCGCAATCCTTTCCTGGTCGTGCCGGTCCGTCGTTGTACTGGGAGAGTGGGCTCGCATTACGTCCAGCACCCAGCTCTGGCTCGGCCGCTTCTAGGGGGCAATTACATAATGCGCCCGGAACGGGCCTGGCGTGCACGTGATGCGCGCACGGTATTCAATCCTCTTACACTGTACTGAGCACTGTCCATACATCCTCGCCAGCCCACTCAACTTCTCAACTTCCCTACTGCCCATCCAGCCTCAACCTCCCCCCCTTGATGTCTCGCACCGCAATGACCGCCGCCCGCGCCTCGACCTCTTCGCGCGTCTTTCCGTCGAGGATCTCGGCCACGCAGACGTCGTTGAGCGACAGACGGCACGTGAACACCGGCGTCTGCTCCCCAGCCGTCGTCCCGTCCGCCTCGTTCTCGTCCTCGTCGCTGCTCTCGTCCACGTCCTCGTCGGCCTCCTCTTCCTCCTCCCGTCGCCGCTTTCGCCGCACCTCGGACAGCGGCGCCAGCACCTGCTCGCCCGCCACCACCCCGTAGTGCACCCGCGCGTTGCCGCTGACCCGTCCCAGCTCCTCTTTCGGGTGCAGCAGATGCACATCCTCGGCCACGGCCCGGCGCATGTACGGCAGCACGCCCATGTTCTCCAGCAGCGCCGCCACCGCCCCCAGCGACCCCGAATCCACCCACACCGCCCCGATCACCGCCTCCACCAGGTCCGAGAACATCTTTTCCGGCCGCAGCTGCGTCAGTTCCACCCACGGATACGCCGACCCGCTCCACAGCGCCTCCTGGATCGCCTCCCGCAGCGCTGCGTGGCGAGCCCGTGCCGCCTGCTGCACCCGCGCCATCTCTTCCGATGCGCCGTGCCGCATAAACGCCCACAGCGGCGTGTCCACCTCTGTCCGCCGAACCACCGCCGGCCCGTCCGTTGTCAGCGTCGACCCTGCCGCGCTGATGCTGAACTCCATCGCCACGAATCCCAGAAAGGCCGCGTTGGCCAGCGTCGTCCGCAGCAGGTGCATCTTTTCATGTGTCATCTGTCGTCCCTCCTTTTCCTCGTCCTTTTCCTCAGCCTCCCCCTCCCCCTCCAGCTCTTGCATAATCACATAGTCCAGCACCGCGTCGCCGATAAACTCCAGCCGCTCCATGCAGCCGCCCTCCTGCAGGCTCGGCATCGACGAGTGCGTCATGGCCTCGGCCAGCAGCGACGGCCGTCGGAACCGGTATCCCAGCAGCTGCTCCAGCTCGTCCGGCACCCGCCACGGCGTCGTCTCCGGCGCCGCCGCAAACAGCATGTCGCGCGCCGCCTCCAGCGACAGCCACGGCCGCCGCTCCGGCAGCAGGATGCGCATGCACTGCAGCGCCCGCGGCAGCCCGCCGTCCACGTGCGCCGCCCCGATCAGCGCCTCCACCACGTCTGCCAGCGTCTTGGTCGACATCACCTGCATCGCGGCCGCCGCCTCCTCCGCCTCGCCGCCGAGGTCGGGGTCCCGCCACGCCCGCAGCGACCACTGCGTCGACATGATGAACCGGTCCAGCCCAAACTCCGTTGCCGCCCGGCAGAGCCGCGAGTTGGCCACCAGGCGGTCCTTGAACAGCGACAGGTGACCCTCGGGCGCATCGGGATCTGTTGCTTAGTAAGCATATCGTCAAACAATGGCCAGACAAAACACAAACGGCAAAAACAACGCCACAAAACACCCACTTTGCGCGGCACAGTTAGTGGCCGCAATCAGCTTCAGCACGGCATCCCCGACAAACTCCAGGAGCTCGTAGTCGTCGTGCAGCCGCGCGGCCGGCGCGCTGATGGCCGTGGCGATCAGCGAGCGGTCGGCCATGGGCAGCTCGCGCAGCCGCGTCGCCGACAGCAGCTCGGCCGCCACCAGGTGCACCTCGAGCACCTGTGTCAGCCGCGGGATCAGCGCACCGAACTGCACCAGCGCCATGGGCACCCGGTCGACCCAGCAGCCGCCCGCCGGGAGCGCGCCGTAGAACCGTCGCCTGGACGAGGACTGCAGCTCCTCGCCCTCGCCCTCGCCCTCGCCGTCGCCGTCGGCCACCTGGTGCAGGAAGCCGACCTGCTTCGGCAGCGGCCGCAGAAACACGTACGGCACGTCTTCCGGGTCCTCCATGAAGCCCCTGTACGGACGGCGGATCTCGTCGACCGGCGGCTTGGACGCCGCATAGCCCTGGTAGATGTACGGCGCCCCGGCGACGTCGCGGACGAGATACGACGCGCGGGGATCAGGCGAAGACGTCGACGGCTGGTCGGCAAACAGCTCGGCCGAAAAGCCGATCGCGCCCAGCTGCTCGACCGTCGGCCGCGGCTCGCCCACGCACGCGAACCGCACGAGCCCGTGCTTGCTCCTGGTGATGGGCCAGCGGTGGCCGTAGGCGGCGCTGAGGAGGGCCATCGTGTCGTCGTCATCGCCATGGCCATCTTCGCCTGCTCTGCCCGCCAGCTCCCGACGTCCGGGTCCAATCTCAAACGTCCAGGGCCGCGTCGATAGCGGTGACCAGAACATGCGCACCGGGGCCGCAACCATTGCTTCCGCCGGTGATACCACGGGCAGAGCACTGCCGGGCAGCAGCAGATCGGCACGGCACAGCTCGACGCCGGCGCTGTCGACCAGCCGCACCAGATGGCGGTACAGCCAGCGCGCACCCGCATCGCCTGCACGGTCGGCCGCGTCCAGGGCCGCCCAGGCCTGCGCCATCGCTGCCCAGGGCCGATAGCGGGGCCGCACGGTCACGACACCCGGCCGGCCCTCGACCTCCCGTCCCGCCAGGTCGTCGTCGACCGCCTTGGGCGGCAGCAGGTTGTCGCTGAGCAGCCCGGCCGCGTACAGCGCCTTGTACGCCTGGAAGGCCGCGTCCGCGCACGCGTCCTCCTCCAGGCGCCAGGCGTACCGGCTGCGTGCTCGGCGCAGGTGTGGCGGCAGCGTGATGGGCAGCTGCACCGTTGCCCACAGCCGCGCCGGCGACGCAATCGCGTCGCCGTCGTCCGCCTCCAGCATGTACACCGGCTGCCGGTCGACAAACCGGGTCGACGACGACGTCATGCAAAAGTGCTCCAGGTGCATCTTGGCGTCGCGGGCGCCCAGCCGCGCCTGTGTTGCTGCCACCTGCAGCGGCGGCATCACGGCGTCGTCGTCGAGCCCGTCGTCCCGTGGCTGCCCGTCGAGGTCGGCCAGCTCGCGCAGCCCGTCCTCGTACCGCCGCTTCATCTCGCGCTCCAGCTCCTCCCACTCGTGCGTCAGCGCCCGTCGCCCTGTCACGTCGGCGCCCAACAGCAGGTGCAGCTGCGAGTGCTCCTCGCGTGCCCGCCCGCGACGCTGGATATACGCCTTGAGGCTGGTCAGCTCGTCGATGCACACCACCAGGTTGCAGGCCGGCACGTCGATGCCCTCCTCCATGACGCTGGTGGCTACCAGCAGGTTGATCCATCCGCCTCCGCCTCCTCCTCCGCCTCCTCCTAATCTTCTGTCTGCTGCTGCTGCCGCTGCCCCCCGAAACTGCCGCAGCGCCTCTTGGCTGCCGTTGCGCGGGTTGAGCACCAGCGACGCCTCGTACACGTCCGTGAACATCTGCGACATCCCCACCACGTGGCCAGCCCGGAACCGGCCGCGCAGCCGCGGGTGCAGCGACAGCACGCGCGCCAGCACCGCCGCCATCGGCCGCTCCTTGACAAACACAATGCCCGTCGGCCGCTGCGTCTCGCACGCCTCCAGGATCTCCACCAGCTTCTGCACCTTGGCCGAAAGGCGCGACAGGAACAGTGTCTTGTTGGCGTAGGGCTTTTCTGGCGCGACAGACTGGACCTGCTGCAGCAGAAAGATCAAAAACGGTCGCCGGCCTTCTGGCCCCGTCTTTCGCTTGGATGCCTTGACGCAGCGTCGGATGACCTTGTGCACGTAGTAGTCTGCGGCCCAGGAGCCCAGCTCGGCGTAGACGTGGCACGCCCGGCGGCAGAACGCCTTCATGAACTTCCACGACCGGCCGTAGTCCCTCTCATTCACTTCGCCGCCACCGCTGCCGCCGTATGCACTCATGTTTTCCGTGAACGTCTTTTCCACACTCGCCTCGTAGACCTGCTGCAGCCGCGCCGCGTTCTGCGGCACCGGCGCGGAGAGACCTACGCGGGGGTCACACACGTGCGGCGACGTCGACGGCTGCCTCGTATGTGCCACCAGCTCCGCCCGATGTCGCTTTGGCGTCCTGCAGACGGCGTGCAGCGTCTGCTCCAGCTTGTCCAGTCCGTCCAGCTTCGTGCCCTGCACCGGGCTGGCCGTCAGCCCGAGGATCGCCGGCACCGCGTCGCCCTTGGCCAACGCAGGGTAGTAGAACTCGCTCATAATCCTCTTGCCGGCATGCTCCTTGACGCACGCGTGCGCTTCGTCAAAAACGAGCAATGATATCGACTGTATCCGGACAAAGCCATGGTGCATGGCATCCTGACGGCAGGTCTGAAGTCAGCAAGGGCTATCGTGCCGGAAAGGAAACCTGGGTTGACAGCAGCGAGACCCACCAGCAAGACCTGATGCGTACCAACCACCACCCGGACGTTGAGAAGCACCGTATCCCTGAGAGCAGCATCGTTAGCCGTCGGTCATCTGACAGCTGCAGGCTGCAACGTATCTTACCAGACGCTCTGTGTCGACCAGGCGTCGACGCCGCTCTGGCCGGTGATGACCTTTGCCTGGGCGCCCGGGATCTGAGATACAATCGCCTTGAACTGCTGGTCGCAGAGGAATACGGTCGGGGCCAGGAACCACACGATCTGCTCGGATGACAAGGCGGGTCAGGAAGGGCTCTCTCTCTCGGCTGCATTGTTCAGGCTCGGACGATGCAGTTCTGAGGACGGACCTTGTGAGGGGGTGATCGCTCCAGTTCTGCCCTGATGCGTAGGATCGCTCTGGGAGATGAGAACAAGAAAGACCGTCAGACAGAGAATGGTGGGGGGGGGGGTTAATCTGCAGCAGAGGAAAAAGCAGGGGTGCATCTTACACACGTGTCTTTCCAGTTCCGGTATCCATCTGCAGAAAGTCAGGCCCGTCTGGACGGATACTCTCCGGTGGGAGCAGACAGAGAGGATGCTGCCTACAGCGACGATGATGTTCTTCTTCAGGCTCTCCTCGTACATCTCCAGCTGGTAAGCCCGGGACGCGGCAACCAGGGCGTCTTCCTCCACTTTTACAGGCTCGCCCGCCCAGGCCTGCGAGTCGGAGCTGTGGCCGTGGTCGTAGCTGGCGCCGCGGTGGGCATACGGCGCGTCCCCTGGCTCGTCGTTGGACCAGGCAGACCCGTCCGACAAGTTGTCCTGCAGCTCGCAGCCAGCCATGGTAGCCCATGCGCATCAAACCCAGGATGCTCTCTGTTGTTGCTGTGAAGAGAGGATAATTGAATGTGGTGGGGGCTTCTGCTTTTTTTTTTCGCAGACGGCGAGAATATCTTGTTTCGGGCCAGAATCTCAGAGGGGATGGCAGGTTCTGGAAAAGGTTGGCCTCCACAGCTGCATGCCTTCCGTGCCGCAATGCGCATGCATGGCAGCGAGGACTTGCCCGGCGGCTGTCCGGTCATTTGTTTGGTGAGCCTAGCAAACGTTCCATGGCAGATTACGACTTTGGCGGGGTTGGTTTTTGTGTCTCATGCCGAGCGTATTTCTGCCAATCGGTCGCCACTGCCTTGTCCGAGTTTCGCTCCTGCCAAACAAGAGATTGCACACATTCACGCGTCTACGAGACATTCACGCATCTACGAGAGAACGACAGACGGATCACGACAGACGGGTCACGGGACGGTAGAATGGTGGAATAAATCGGACTGGTCGTGGTGCCCCGGCCTGCCTCTGGGCAGACGAGGGCCATTAAATAGCTAATACAAAGAAAGAGGAGCCAGTCGTCTGGCCGCGCGCCTCACGCAAACTCGACCATGATAAAGGGCAGGATGACGACGGCAGCCCGGTAGAGGACGAAGAGGGACTCGAACAGGGTGAGCGGCAGCCGCCAGAGCGGCTGGGAGCGGAGGAGGACCCAGACGGACAGCAGGGCGACGGCGGTGAAGTGGTAGACCAGGGCCAGGGGGCGGTGGATGACGCCGGCCATGAGCTGGACGGGCCCGCGGATGCAGCTGCCGCCGCGCTGGAAGTAGGCGAAGCAGCCGTCGCGCAGGACGCCGAGGTAGTAGTCGTCGGCGGCGAAGAGCGCGTACAGCGACTGGGCGAGGATGTTGATGACGGCCGAGAGGCGCTTGCGCCGCCAGTGGAACGTCTGCAGCTGGCGCAGCACCAGCGGCGCGTCCTCGAGCGTGGGCACCAGGGCCGGCGCCAGCAGGTCGCGCAGCACGACGACGTCGTTGAGCGCCACGGTCATGCCGCCGCCCGTCAGCGGGTGGCGCATGTTGAGCGCGTCGCCGCCGATGACCAGCCCCGGCACCACGTTGGGCATCGCCGGCAGGAACGAGTTGGGCATGCAGCGCAGCCCGCCCGCCTCCAGGCTCTTGGCGAACGCGCCCTGCACCGACGGCGGCAGCCGCGGCAGCACCGCCCGCCGCATGTACTCGGGCACGCCGCCCTGCGCCGGCTTCGCCTCCGCCAGCCCGTCCGGCACGTTCACCAGCGCCCGCGTCTCGTGCGTGCCGATCTGGTACAGCAGCACCGGCGAGAAGCCCTCGCCCAGCACCACGTGGCCGTGGTTCGGCGCCGGCAGCTCCGCGTCGATCAGCTCCAGCGCCCAGAACTTGGACTTGGACGTCGCCTTGCGCCCCAGGTTCTCCTCCCGGAACTTGCTCCGGTACCCGTCCGCCACCACCGTCAGCGCCCCAAAGTAGTAGTCCGACTGCCCGTCCGTCTTGGCCGTCACCCCCAGCACCTGGTTCGACGTCTCCGACCGGATCAGCCCGCTGACCTCCGTCTCCACAATCGTAATGTTCTTCTCCGCCGCCGCCGCCGCCCGCAGCTTCTGGATGAACCGCCCGTGGTGGAACGCCCGCCCCTCCACCGCCCGCCCGCTCTTCTCGTCCGCGCCGCCCTCGCTCAGCGGCGGGTACGGAATCGACACGGACTGGTTCCGGTATATCACCTCGTAGCCGTGCACCGCCACCGCGTCGATGCCCTCCAGGCAGTCCAGCATCCCCAGCTGCTCCAGCGCCCGCACGCCGCCCGGCTGCAGCAGCTCGCCCACGATGCGCTCCGGCTCCTTCAGCGACCGCTCCAGCAGGATGACCGACCGCTGCTGCCGGGCCAGCGCCGTCGCAATCGCTGCCCCAAAGACGCCTGCACCCACCACGATGACATCGGCGTGGTGGTGCGCCGTGCGCCGGAGAAGGGCCGGGTCTTCCATTGCGGATCGTGGACAGACAGACAGACAGAGGAACCAAGTATAGAGTGAGGGCCGGAATGAGATGGACTGGGACGGACTGAGGCGCGCAGGAATTGTGGTGAGCTCAGAGAGCAATTGGGCGCCGCCGAATTGGCATTAAATAAAAAATACCCCCTTGCAGATCTCCTAACGAAAACTCCCTTTTGGGTGGTCTGTGCCCCCCGGCCGAGCCTGGCAGGCATCATACCACATATGGTCCCACAGCCACTGCCCCAACTGCTAGAAAACGAGTGTTCTGGGCGGGTTAGTAATTTTAGACCGCTGGCCGGTCAGGCCAAACCGCCCTATCGTGACCGCCGTGAACGATTTCTCGTCCCATTAGTGGACCATCCATTTTTTATGTGGATTTAGCATGTGACAACCACCACCAACTGCCAATTGCTGCCCTTCCCACATATCGTTGTGCTCTGCTGCCTTGCGCCTCTCCCTGTCTAGTTTCGTGCGTCCCCTGCGTTAGATGACGTATCTAACGGTACTCTCCGCTGGCAGATTCCGCCCGCTCTTGCAAAGTATGGCGGTATCGAGATGACTTTCTTAATTCCCTCTCGACCAACAATTGACTCTCGAAATAAAAACATAGCCAATCAATGCTGTGCATCCTTCTTGCAGGCGTAGCGCCTCCCTCGATAGTTGGTGGCCTGTTTCTCAAAGAAGCGGTAAGGCGAAGAAAATGAGGAGTATGTGCAGAGTCAAAAGGTTCAGTGGTGAGACATCTGTGTTATTACACGATCGATTGGATCGTCTGTAATTGGCCAATGGCTGTTTAACGTAAACGGCTGCCAACGGTGCTGCTGCGCTGCAAACCCGCAGTGTTGGTAAAGATATGGGCCCAGGGCCAGTTGCTTCGGGCTCTCAGAGACGAGGCCAGAAGTCGTCGATTTGCAGGAACCCCTCTGGTTTAGACGGGATCCCGAATCTGAGCTCGGACTTGGCGTCGCTGTAGAGAAGAAATACAGCTAAAACTCTTCAGCTTCAACCTCCATGTCTTACGTCTGTCATGGGGCCAAGTAAGTAAGATAATTAATCGAAAAGGCTGCCAGCACTCCGTATTGTAAGATATATTAAGACATCTTAGAACAGTACTACCCCTGCTTATCCCTTCTCCCCACCGGGAGCATCACAGTCTATCTGGCTGACCTGCTGCCCCAGATCACATAATTCTTGTCTACGACATGTGGATCCGTTCCTCGGAACCGAGCTTTCCAACTTGATAAGCCTAATGCCTTGCACCATTGCTCCTGGAAATGCCACGTCAGTGCACGATGTTGTAAGATAAGATATCTTACATGGTTTTGTCCCTACTCGTAAACCGCTTCGCCATTGCAGGCGTAAGGCCCGTACAGCTCACGTTGCCGGCTGCGCGTGAAGGCAGAAGCTACTTAGCCAGGTATGATATTCTTAGCTGGATCGGGTCGCTTCAAAACTCAATATTCTCGTATCTGAAGCCCTGGCGCAATGCGCATATTTATTGGTTTCAAATTGCTTACCGAAAGCGAGGCGACCTTTCTTTGTGTTTAGTCCTAGATTGTAAGACATCTTAGCTACAGCTCCTTGTAGCTATAGCTGTAGTGATCGAGGGAAGTGCCGCAGTGGATACCCAGCCTGTTTGCCCAATAAGGCATGGCGCATTGAATGTCGTATTGGCCGTTGAACAGCATCTCCGTTAGCTGCAACCGTATGGAATAATCTGCCTAATTGAAGGCCTAGGAAAGAACCTGCACTTATGTAACGTACAGCATAATGAATGTTTCTAGCTGATTACGCGAAATGCCTATCGTTTGTCCCACGTGATATCGGTGGCGCGAGACATACAGAGGCTACTTAGGCGCCAGTGGAGCGCCTGGCGGCTATTTCAACATCGTTTCTACGGTTATGTATTAAAGGAGAGCCATAGCCCTGCCGGACACCGACGACATGCCGGGAGAGGAAAGGATTTCTGAATATGAAGGCAGAGTGGGCCAACGGGCACCGAGACGCACCAAAACGGCATGGCAAACGGATAAGCCCCAACTATGTCCGGCCGTCGGACGCCGACGCGACTCAGGCCGGACGCGAATATAAGGTCCACTGGGCCTCCCGCATGTCTTTGTATTTCGCATTGGGTGATATACTTGCATTTTACTTTTGAAAACGTGGCAACGGTAATAAAAAAAATATTGTATCTTGTTCCTGCCTCTTTCATTGGCGTTCCTTCCTGTTCCCAGTTCGCTCTGCTCTGCTTCATTTCCTAGATCTGAACATGTCCTCTCTTTAATCTATTCTTCTCCTCTACCTCGATTTCCCATCTTACCAGCGCACTGCCCTCGACAGCCCTCAATACAATGTCGGAGAAAAAGAACATTGTCATCCTCGGCGGCTCCTATGGCGGACTCTCGGCCGCCCACTGCTTCCTGAAGCACACCTATCCTGAGCTGCCCAACAAGGAGAACTACCAGGTCGTCCTGGTCAGCATCGCCTCGCAGGCCACATCGCGCCCCGCCGCTCCGCGCGCCATCATTGCCGACGACCTGTTTGACCAGAAGAAGCTGTGGGTCGACACCCCGCCACTGTTCGAAAAGTACCCAAAAGACAGCTTCCGCTTTGTCAAGGGCGCGGCCACGGCGCTCGACCACGCCGCCCGCAAGGTCACAGTCGCCCTCGCCGGCGCCGGCGATGCCAAGACTGAAGAGATGGACTTTTACGCGCTCGTCATCGCCACGGGAGCCACGACCGTCTCGCCTCTGATGGGCTTCAACCACCACGACGAGGTGTACCTCAAGGAGCGGTACGAAGAGTTCCGGGCCGCTCTGGCCACGGCCAAGACTGTCGTCATCGGCGGCGGCGGCCCCACGGGCATCGAGACGGCCGGAGAGCTGGGCGAGCACTTCAACGGCCGGAGCTCGTGTCTGCCCTGGTCGCAGCTGCAGCCCAAGCTGGAGGTCACCGTCGTGACCAGCGCCGAGCAGATCCTGCCGGACCAGCCGGCACACGTTGCCAAGAAGGCCGAGAAGATGCTGGCCAACGTCGGCGTCAAGGTCATCACAAAGAACAAGGTGTCGTCTGTCGTTCCCGCGGGCGCAGGCACCGACAGCCAGCTGACCACGCCCGCACGCGTGCTGCTCTCGGACGGTCGCGAGCTCAACGCCGACATCTACATCCCCGCCATCGGCTACCGGGCAAACACGGGCTTTGTGCAGGACGCCGCCCTGCTGGCCGAAGACGGGCGCATCAAGACCGACAGCAGGCTGCGCGTCGTCGGCGCTGGCCCGCGCATCTATGCCATTGGCGACTGCTCGTCTCTCGCGCGGCCATCCCTCCCCCTCCTCCAGGCGGCCGTCCCGGTGCTCGCCGTCAACATGAAGCGCGACATCCTGGGCGACGCCGGCAAGACCCAGAAGGGCGCCGACCGCGAGTTCAAACAGGAGACCAAGATGACGCAGATTGTGCCCATCGGCCGCAGCAAGGGCGTTGGTGTCGTTAATGGCAGCTCCGTGCCAAGCCCGATGGTATGGGCGCTCAAGGGCCGAGACTACTGGGTGTGGACGACGCCAAACATGTGGAGCGGCAAGCAGTGGAACAAGGTGTAAGAGGGTGCGATTCTCGTGCTTTTTCGTTTTTGATTTGTGATTCCCAAGTATTCCCTCCAGCTACTCGATGTCAGCTTTCTGCGTATGATAAGATTCATTTTTTTAGTGTATGAACGGCAATACGATATTTTGTATTGGCTTCCCTCAAGTACGGCGCTTGCACTCCCTTTATGTGGATGCAGTGAGGTTCCTGAGATTCGTGTATGATACATGGAATTTGCGTGCCAATCAAGTCATACCGAAGTAGCTCTGCTTGGTGAAGAAAAAATTCACCGGTCTGTGAGAAACCAGAGAACTGCCAAATTGACAGCAAAAAGTTGACAAAAAACGACAAGAGAGAGATTCGAACTCTCGCTCCCGAAGGAACTGGCTTAGCAGGCCAGCGCGTTAACCACTCCGCCATCTTGCCCTTGGTTATACTAGGGGCGGTTATTAGCGGATATATATTCCTGGGATTGGTGCCCCACAAATTGGCAACTTGATATTCCGGCACAGAAAGCATGACCCGAGTTTCAGTTCTGGCATCACATAGCCAGATGTGACAAGGCATGAAATGCTTTCTGCCGCAAAGATATATATGCGTGGCACATGATTCACGTGAAGCTTACAAAAACAGTCGTGCGTTGTCTTTGTCCGTTATGTAGTAGCGGAGCGTTTAGCGTATTGTATGGTGTGTGAGCCAGAGTTCTAGCATATTTGGTCGACTCTCTTTTACTTACACAAGAAAGCAAACATCTACGTCGTAATACCAGATCCTTCAGGAAATCAGCACATCCACCGACATGCGGCTTTACGCGGCCGGCTTCAACGCCTGGAACCAACTGCGGTTTTCTGCTCCGGAAAAGGCCGACGGCCATAACTGCCCACCTGGACACGAAGATTCAGAGCCGGATGATGTTTATCCGTTCGCCTGCATTCTGGAGTCGGAGAAGCTTGGCGCCATCAGGCCATTTCTCACATTCACTGCCGGTTAGACGACAAGTGACACATCACCTTTGGATACAGCTTCGATTGCTGACAAACTGCTCTTCAGCGACAACTGCCGAGGGACAACTGGTAGCTGGTGCCGTGCCAGAGCCCTCTGGCTGCGGCTATGACGGCTACAGCTATGCCGAGGCTTTGAGTGGCCATGTAGTTGGTTTGTGCCCCCCTCGCCGGCTATTTCATTCCTCGTTCCCTGTCGGCAGAGCTAACACCCTGAACACGCCATCAGCCCATGACGACGCCGGCAATATTTACCAGTATCCGTCGGCAGCAGACTTTTGCAGGCGAAACGAGCCTGGCACACAGTGCACAGTCTTCAGAGGGCCTCCTGGCATTGTACAGACGGTAGCATATGATACAGGCTTCGCTGCTCTCACGTCCACAGGCCAGGTCTGGACCTGGGGCGACGGCCGGTTTCCCGAGTGTCTCTGTCGGGGCGTGACAGACGAGAGGTTAGTGCAGTGGCTGGGACAGAACATACCCTACCAACAACAGACTGCGTCCTTGTTTCTGCCATTCACGCTGACCGATGCGACAGTCCAGCAGACCGACCTGGTCGCGTCACCTGCCTTGACGACCTCCCCACGGGTCCCATCGTCAAGATTGCTGCTGGCGGCTACGTCCTGGCTGCACTGACGAGCGGCCACGACCTCTACGCCTGGGGCGGGTATCCGGGGCGGCAGCCGGTGCTCAGAGGGCTCTCGGGCGATCCGGTCCCCATTGTGGCAGTCTTGGAGAGCAACGAGGGGGGGGACGACGCAGAATTGGACATCGTCGACGTCGGCGTGGGCGAGAAACACATGATTGTGCTGATGACAGACGGAACCGTCTGCGCCATAGGTAGCAACACCAACGGCCAACTCGGGCTGGATCCTGGCCAGCGAGCAGATGCATCCTCATGGATCCGGGTTCAGCCTCCCCTCCTCAACAACGAGCATATCGTGGGCGTTATGGCTGGACCAAAGAGTTCCTTTGTGTTAGTAGATGAGAAAGCATAGACAAAGCAGCCACTTCACACTGGCGGTCTCCCAAGGAAGCCCACGTAAATTAAAGAAATAGTCGGACATCTAATCTTTTTTTATTTGTCATTTGTACTATTACATAGTCCTCTCCCTTCCCGACGTGTGGTTGTTACCCAACACCCGAGATCCTCCAGAGTAAAAGAAAACGGCGCACACGCGAGAGAACCGCAACGGCACTGTACGGGAGTCGACCTGCCTCAAGCTTATAGGTTGGTCAGGTAGTCCTCGATCTCTTGCGGTGTGAGTTTGCGGAACCGCGGTCCCCGTGCGCCCTCGACGCCCTCGGTGCCCAGCAGATGGTCTGCAGGAGGTCCAACAATGCCTGTGTTGGGAGTTAGCACAAACAGCCCAAAGACAAAACCCGAGAGAGAATTCCCAGCTCTCTCTCTCCCTCTTCCCCTCCTTCTGTCTTATCGGAGGCTACTCACCGATCTCGATTGTCTCGCCGTTCATCTCGCCCTCGATCGTCTCCTTCAGCGTCAGAAGCGCAATGTGCACGGCATCTTCCAGCTCCAGCCCCTCCGTGTATCGCTTCTCCAGGAACGTCTTGGCTGAAGCTGCGCTCTTGCCAATGGCCGTCGCCTTCCAGGGGAAGTAGCTGCCCGACGGGTCTACCTGATACAGCATGGGCCCGCCCTTGAGGATGCCGCCCGTCTTGCCTGACAGCTTCTTCTTCCCGTCGGTAAACCCGGTGTCCTCAGTCTCGGACTTCTTGGCTGCCGCTGCCGCTGCCGCTGCCGCCTCCTTCTCGAGCTCCTCATCTGGCAGGATACCCTCGTCCCACCCGGCAACCAGCAGGCTGACGCCGTAAGGGCGCACACCACCCGACTGGGTGGCTTCCTGCATGACACGGGCGACGTCCTGGACCAGTATCCGAGTCGGAGGGTATTCGTTGTAGATGCGCTTGTAGCCCGACTGGGAGACCTTGCGGGCGCGGTCGACAAGAACGCGGTAGTCAGGGCCCATACCGGCGTACACCATGCCGATGTCGGGTGTGATGAGGGAGATCTTGGAGAGGGAGGCGGGATCAGCGAGCGGAGATGAGGACTTTTTCTCGGTGGCCAGGACAATGCCATTTGTGGCTGCCACGGGTTAGAACAGGCATGCCAAAGGTGGGGGGACAACGGCCAAGAGAAAGGCAGGCGGTGCTCACCTTTGATGCCCAGAGCCGTGACACCCTGGTTGACGGCATTTAGAGCATACTCTACAAGCCCCAATGTTAGCGCTCTCTTTCTGCGACTTCAGAGAGGGCGATTTGCAACCCAAGATAACAACGAACCGATTTGGACCAGCTTCCCACTGTCGACATCATCACCAGGTCAGCACTTGTATATATCCGGACAGACGGACGAAGGCGCGCATGAACAGAAGACGACCCCCCCTGGAAAGACCCATGGTCGCTCACCTGGGCGAGAAGGTTGTCAACGAGAAGGAGTACCGATCGGCCATGGTTGCGGTTGTCGGACTAGAAACGGAGGAGATGTAGGCTGGGCAGGGCCGTAGGTTGGAGGGTTCAGTAAGGTCAAAGAAGACGACGTGAACAGAGCAGACCGGATATCCTCTCGTTTGGTTGGGTTTCTCGCGCGCTGCAGTTCTAGGCTGCGGGCAGATGTGGCTGTTGTTTGGCGTTCGTCGTTCAATATGCAGCCCTTCTTTCCTGCCGCCTTTGCTTAGTTCTCCAGGCACACCGCACAGTTGCGCGTCGAGCTTCCCTGATTGGCCGCAGCTCTTGTATGCACTAATCCGGTGTTGAGCTTGCCTGTCACCAGCTTCCAATGGCCGCCACCGGAATTTCGGGTATATTTTTGGCCGAGTACATGCCTTTCCCCTCAATCTATGGGGGTTAGCTGCAAAGCCCCGACGTTTGGCTAGGCAGCAAGAAAATAAATTCTCGGAAGTCCAATCCGGTTGTACGTTCCTTCCTTCCACCCTCGACAACTCTCAGCCCCTCTTTCCGCCTTTTGTTTGATAAAGTGGCCTTGTTGTCATCTTTCCCTGTTCAATATTTTCTCTTTAGAAAATGTAAAATGCCCACCAGGTTTCCGGCGATCCGTGTGGCCACACAGCATCGGAAAACCTAAGCAGAGTTTGTCTCGAGCTTGACGTGCGATGCACGTTGATCCAATTTGAGAAAGCGAACAGAGAGCTCTTCCACCAAAAATGGACTTGCGACCTCGAGCAGCTGGTGTTGGGTCTAGCTGGTCTTGGCCCAGACCTGATGCAGAGGACTCTGCTAACGCAGCAGCAGCTGGCTCGACAGGCGCAGCCAGCAGCTCGCATGATTATCTCCAAGCTTCGACTCGCGTCGGGTCTGGCGAGGCATTCGCGACCGCGGACACGTCTGGCTCTGCGGCAGAACCCCAGCCCGACACGCGTCCCCCTGCAGGCCAGCACCATCAGTTCAAGAGGCGCTACAGATCCCGGACCTGCCGCATCTGCCTGGAGGTTGTGCATCCAGCCTTTGAAGATGCGGACGAGGGACCCCACGAAGAGATGGCGCCGGATGGTGCCGACGACATTGCTGGAGGAATCGGGAGGATCGGCGAGCGAGTCGCCGGGGCGATGGCCTCGGCGATCCCGTCTTTTCTTCGGCCCCAACCCCGTGTCCGCTACATATCAGAAGATCCCGCCGATGGCCGGCTTGTCTGTCCGTGCCGCTGCAAGGGCACGCAGAAATACGTGCACGAGGGCTGTCTGACAGCTTGGCGACACGCACAGCCGCTTTCGGGCCGCAACTACTGGAAGTGCCCGACGTGCGGGTTTGAATACCGCTTTGAAAGGCTGCGCTGGGGCCGGTGGATCTCGAATCGGGTGACGCGGGCTTTGCTGACCTTGCTCGCCTTTATGCTGGCCATCTTCTTGCTGGGCTTCATCGCCGATCCGCTCATCGACCTGTGGCTCGACCCCGCCGGCATGATCGTCGACACGATCAACGAGTTGGGCGACACGGACGCTGGCGACGACATCCTGGAGAATCTGGCCGGAATCTTGCACCCGCACAATGCTGAAGACGGCGACGCAGGCGGCGCTGCAGGCTGGGTCGAGCACTGTCTCAAGGGGTTCTTCTCTCTTGGCATCGTGGGCGTGGTCAAGACCTTCCTGGCTGTATCTCCATTCACGTGGTGGAACATTCGCGGCCGAGTTAGGCGCCGTGCTGGAGGGCGGGCGCGGATCGAAGGCTTTGGCTGGTTGTTTGTTCTCGTCGGCGCTTTTACCTTTTTAGGGGTATGTTTGGACTCTCGAATAGCTATGCCGCTCTTCTTACAGGGAACCCCATACTAACTCTTGTCCTCAACAGGTCGTGTGGAAGGGCATAAACTACTTGAGTGGCCGGCTCCTTGAACTTGCAAGCGAGCGTGTTGTCGACATCCAAGGAGATGATGAAGACGGAAGTGACGAGGATGATACTGATGACAACGACGACGCTCATTAGAGACACATACGGAGGCCACATCTCGGATAGCCAGGACGAATGAAGAGCCATTATGATTATCAGGCACTTGTTTTGGGAGTGTACTAACCAGATGAAATGCAAACAGGTATTCTTAGTGACCCAACCCCAAGCCATACTGCCACTCCCCTTCCTCCATCTGCACACTCTTAAGTTGTCTTGACGTTTTGCCTCCGTGTCGAGCCAACTAGTCTGTGTGCAAAGATTGAACTGTCCTGTTTACGGTCCTCTGTGGGAATTTTCAAACGTCTTGTTTGGCTACGCCATTTGCAGAGGCTCAGGCTTTCTCAACCACTGCTCCGCCCTAATCTTACCACGCAGATCTCGCGTCTTGCGACATGTCTGCACGGTGTTTCGGCTTGCGCTTCCAAGGACAACTCCTTTCCGGGCTACAAGTGAGAGACGCAGAAGTTTTCTTCGCCGTCCCGCTCACAGCCCGCCCAAGCTGCCCGCCAAGGCATGGTTGATACATTATATGGTCCTCCCGATCGCCTTGTAGGATAGTGCTTGTCTCTCCCAACCCAAGAATGGGTTATGCCTTGCCATGAGGTCCGTGCTTCGCCTTGTTGGCAAGAGGCTATGGCGTGCCACTGCATGGCAAAAGCCCTAGCCTAAGATTGCGTACTCTGCCACGGTGGAGCGCTGTGTTTGAAGGCATTGCTGCAGGCTTGCTGCAGGCTTCCACGTGCGGCCAGAGTTGCAGTCGCGATGACGCTCCTGTATCGCAATCTGCCAGATCCCCTATTTGTATGTAGCACGCATTTCCGCTATCAATGCACGCAAATGGAGATGATAGAATTGCCCGATGCAGCCACTTACATAAGCGAAGGGAATTTTCCGAGAGTGCTACTAATGTACTCGTAGTCTCCACAGGCGACCTCAAAGCACGTGAACGTGTCCTTAGATTCGACGCGCCCCAGGGGCTAAAGTCTGCATTAAACGAGTGTCATTTATTTTATTCTTTCTCATCAATCAGGAGAAAAGGACACAAAATAAGAAAGAGGGGGCCCCATTCGCATTTCCTGCACGCTTCTTTGCATTTCACTGGGGAACAAGAATCGAGGATCGTCAGTCATTCTTATTAGGTCTGCGGCGGCTGGCCTTTCATTTCTCGTCATTCTTCCGCCACTTACTCCCAATCTCGTCTGCGAAGAGCACGGCTCGGCGCCGCTGAACCGTTCTGGATGCCTCGAAGCACTCACGGCGCATGATCCATTTACTCTATCCGTCTACGATCTCACGAACAACTCTTCTCTCTCGTCCAATTGAGCTGTGCTCCCAGCTTCACGTCGGCGACCGCACGGCCAAGACTACGAAAGAACGTCACATCGTCCACGTCGACAACACCGAGTGCTGGCCGAGCATATCCCTTCTCCGGCCGGTCAGTCCATCGATATCCACGAGTACGGATACGGAGCCCCCCGTGGTTGGCAGCTACAACGAGGTAACTAAAAGTCAGAGAGAGAGAGAGAGAGAACAGGTGGAGGAAGCCAAGCCCCGCCTTTAGCATCAGCACTCTCAGACACCCTCTCAGCACATCGACACGCCAACACATTCCAACATGCATTTCGCATACCCGCCACGCAAAAACTCCAATGCTCCGGCCTTCCCGCCGCGGTCGTCACGGCTGCCGGTGCTGCGCCGCAGCCGCACGCGGCTGTTTGCGTCTCTCGGCCTCTTCTTCATCGCGGCGCTGCTGCTGCTGACGCGGTCACACCACCAGCCGAACCCATGGATGTCCCTGCACAACAGCGCAAAGAACGACCCCGGCAGCGGCAGCACCAAGGGCAACGAGGCGGCGGCGGCGGCGGCGGCGGCGGGCGTGACGCCCAACTCGTTTGCGACGTTCGACTATGCGCCGTCGGGCAAGGCGCCGGCGGTCGTGATCGTGACCATCTTTGACGAGACCAACTTCCACCGGGCGTACCTCGACACGGTGCGCGAGAACCGCAAGCTGTACGCGGAGCGGCACGGCTACGCGGCCTTCTTCCCCAAGGTGGGCGAGTACGACCTCAAGGGCTCGCCGCTGTCGTGGACAAAGGTGGTGGCGATGCGCCACGCGCTCACGCTCTTCCCCGAGAGCACGTTCTTCTGGTTCCTCGAACAGGACTCGTTCATCATGGACATGAAGGCCGACATTGAGAGCGACCTCATGGCGCCGGCCAGGGTGGAGGAGCTGATGATCAAGGACCTGCCGGTGGTGCCGCCCGACAGCATCATCAAGACGTTTGCGCACCTGCGCGGCCAGGACGTTGACTTTGTTCTGACGCAGGACCACGACGGGCTGTCGACGTCGAGCTTCATCATCCGCAACGGGGTGTGGGCGCGGTTCTTCTTTGAGACCTGGTTCGACCCGATCTACCGGTCGTACAATTTCCAAAAAGCGGAGACGCACGCGCTGGTAAGTGGATAACGAGAGCGAGAAGTGAGAGGAGGACCCAGCGGGCGAGCCCCGTCGGCGGCACCATCTTGGCTGACGCGAAGCAGGAGCACATTGTCCAGTGGCACCCGACCATCCTGTCCAAGATGGCAATCGTGCCGCAGCGCACCATCAACGCGTACAGCAAGAACGAGCACGGCGCGGCGTACGAGCACGGCGACCTGTCGGTTCGCGTCGAGGCCTGCATCCGGACGAGCTCGACGATATGCGAGAACGAGGCCCAGGCCTACATCAAGCAGTGGCAGGCCGCGGCCAAGAGCTCGAGCTGAAGACGGGGCGTTGGTCCTGTGTCTTCTCCCTTCTTTTTATTATTATTACTCATCTCACATGTGGACACGCAACAAGCTATGTGACGATCTGAACGACTATGGGAAATAAAGAAAACGCAGCTGCGGACATTGGCAAGGCGGCTGTGGTGCTGTCTCGTTGATAAGAGGGCTTCCGGTCCATCGGCTCCCACCCTATACCCACACACCTCGGCACACTTTATGGGCATCTTTTCCCTCTTGCTTCCTAACTGGGCTGGGAAGGTTCGGCGGCGTTGGCACTGGGATTGGATATGTGGTTTATTAGCTGTTAGCCACCACGGCGGATGGTGGCAGATGAAACGTGGCCTTGCCACTGCGGCGATGTTGCGAAGGGGGGAGGGGGGGGGGGGGGGGATAGGACTGCCTTCTTCAGCCGTCCAGCCCGACACGTGTGTATAAGGGGAACGGCGTTGCCATCAGGACGATTCTTGGTCGTTCTTTGTTTCGAGTTTTTTTATTCGTGGAACTTTTTTCGCCCTCGCTCCATGTTGGATGTTTGAGCTCCTCGCTTCGATCCGGTCCAATTTTCATATTCTTGTATTCTATTTCGTCATTTTTTAATTATTCTTCGCCTCTTATCGGGAATTATGAACTGATTTAATAGGCTGTGCAGCTAATACGCAGGTCTCAAACAGGCATGTCGTAATTATTTACAAATAGAACAATAGTGGCATATACATAGCATACGGAGTGAACGGAGTATACGGATTAAATCTTACCTTATCTAGCCGCGATACAACCCCCTCTCTCCTGTTGCTGCCTTGCTGCCTTGCTGCTGGCGGCCTCGGCTGCTGGAAAGGGGAAGAGCCGGACCGGATGATTGCAGTTTCACGCCTGGGGCAGAGGACTAATACAGATGCAGGCTGGCCCGCGTCGTATTCCGCCTGGGAATAAGAAGCATCCGGCAGGACAAGGATGGGCAAATAGGAAGCGCGCTTAGATCTCGCCTCGCCTCGCATGTGACAAAAGTGTTTAGTGCTAATTCCAGGATTCGCCCTTTCGCACTGGGACCGCCTCGCCCTTGCCGGCTTTGCAATAAAGGAAGAGCTCCTTCCCATCCGCTCCTTTATTGCATCAATCGCCCGCCGGAAAACAGCCTCAGCTGCCCATATCTGCAAAGCCTCTGGCGAACGCGCAAACGGGAAAGAGCTCTGGACGATCCACCTGCCGCGGGCTCCAAACTTTATTCGTGGGTTCGGAGTTTCGGTATTCCAGGTCGCGACTGCCCTGCGGACCAATCAATATTAGCAGCCATTTACACCCTTCCGCCGTCAATTTTTTTAAAAAAAATCGGGGTTTCCATTCTCTTCCCCCCCGTCTCTCGTTTCTGATAAGCTTCGCCAGAGGCCATTCGAGCTTCAGCTCACCCCTCTTGTCCTGTCAATTCCGTTGCCGGGCCGTCGCCGCATCCAGCCGCCATCATGCCGGGCTCGTCGCGGCTTCCCGTCAGCCTTCTGAACGGCTTCAACAAAGTCCGCCATCATCCGGGCAGTCCGTTTCTGCTGCTCAACCTGGACCTGTGAGTAGTGTCTTGCACGGGTCGGGACAATGTCTGGGGACAGCTGGCTGACCATGTCCGCAGGATCCGGAATGCCGTCTTCTTCCTCTTCCTCCTCCGTCTCACGCGCCGCACGCTGTGGAAGCTTCGCGGCCGCGGCATCTTCGGCACGCTCGTCGAGCTGTATACTGACATCCATCGCATCCTGTACGGCTGGTTCCTGCGCATGCCCGGCGTCCGGGAAAAGGTCCGGCGCGACGTGGAGGAGACGCTGGGCAAGATGGAGGCCAAGCTGGTGCCGCTGAGCACCGTCCGCTACACCAGGCTCCCCGTCCAGGGCTGGACCGACGACGAGGTCCGCCTCGAGCTCGACAACCTGGCCGGGCTCGACCACACGCGCTGGGAAGACGGCCGGGTCAGCGGTGCCGTGTACCACGGCGAGCACGATCTGATCCGGCTGCAGACCGAGGCCTATGGCAAGTTCTCCGTCTCCAATCCGATCCACCCCGACGTGTTTCCGGGCGTGCGCAAGATGGAGGCCGAGGTCGTCGCCATGGTGCTGGGACTCTTCAATGCGCCTCCCGGGGCCGCGGGCGTGACGACCAGCGGCGGCACCGACAGTATCCTGATGGCGTGTCTTGGCGCGCGCCAAAAGGCCTTTTTTGAGCGCGGCATCACAGAGCCGGAAATGTGCGACCCCCCCCCTCTCTCTCTCTCTCTCTCTCTGTTCTGTTGGCCCCCCTTCCCTGCTGACCGTCCGAACCCAGGATCATCCCTGAAACGGCGCACACGGCTTTCCACAAGGCTGGCCAGTACTACAAGATCAAGATCCACATGGTCGCGGCCCCCGGGCCGTCGTACCAGGTTGACGTGAAGCGCGTGGCGCGGCTGATCAACCCCAACACGGTTCTGCTGGTGGGCAGCGCTCCCAACTTCCCGCACGGCATCATTGACGACATTGCCGGCCTCGGCCGCCTGGCCCTGCGGCGGAAGATCCCGCTGCACGTCGACTGCTGTCTCGGCTCGTTCATGGTGGCCATGCTGGAGAAGGCGGGCTTCGAGTCGACGCCGTTCGACTTCCGCGTGCGCGGCGTGACCAGCATCTCGGTCGACACGCACAAGTACGGGTTTGCGCCCAAGGGCAACAGCACGCTGCTGTACCGCACGGCGGCGCTGCGAGGCTATCAGTATTTTGTGTCGGCCGACTGGACCGGCGGCGTGTACGCGTCGCCGGGGGCGGCCGGGTCGCGGCCGGGCGCGCTCATTGCGGGCTGCTGGGCGAGCATGATGTCGGTGGGCGAGGCCGGCTACCTGGACGCGTGCGTGCGCATCGTCGGCGCGGCCCACCGGCTGGCCGACCACATTGCGTCGTCGCCGGTGCTCTCGGCGGAGCTGGAGGTCATGGGCCGGCCGCTGGTGTCGGTGGTGGCGTTCCGGGCACGGAAACCGAGTGCGGCCGCGTCCAGCGCCGGCCTGCCGGCCACGCCGATGAACATCTATGCGCTGGCCGACAACATGACGGCGCGGGGGTGGCACCTGAACGCGCTGCAGAACCCGGCGGCCATCCACATCGCCTTCACGATCCCGGTGGTGAAGGCGGTGGACGCGCTGATGGCCGACCTGGAGTCTGCCGTGGAGGAGGAGCGGGAAAAGGCACGGGTGCGGGCGGTCGAGGGC
The DNA here is from genome assembly GCA_029299595.1 of Grosmannia serpens. NCBI lineage: Eukaryota > Fungi > Ascomycota > Sordariomycetes > Ophiostomatales > Ophiostomataceae > Grosmannia > Grosmannia serpens. The sequence continues at coordinate 43,770 of JANSMH010000223.1, forward strand.
AAGAAGGCCGCGGAGAACGGCAAGCCGCTGCCGCCCGACCACAGCGGCGACGCGGCGGCGCTGTACGGCGTGGCCGGCAGCCTGCCGAACAAGAGCATCGTCGTGGAGCTGGCGACGGGGTTCCTGGACCTGCTATACAAGGCATGATGAGTAGGGGGGCTGTCGGCGCTGGGCTGACAGCGCTGGGTGGTCGGCGCGGGTTCTTTCTGGGGGGTGTATTAGATCTCTCTTGTGTGTGCTTTGTTTGAGCACATTTCTGGAACATGTGCGCATTCATGCTCGTTTTTTTTTCGTGTTTCTTTTTCTGTTTTTTTTTTTGGGGGGGGGGGGGGGGGGGGGGGGGGGGAACCGGCCCCGCATCGGCAGGGGGGGAGGGACCCCCTTGAAACCCCCCTCCCTTTTTATTTTCTCTGCCCT
>JANSMH010000224.1:0-44142 GCA_029299595.1 Grosmannia serpens
TAAAAGATTAACTTAGTAAGGCTTAGATTATAAAGAAAAAGGACTATAAAATAAACTTACCAACCTTTTATAACAAAACTAAGGGCACGCTTAAAGAATTTATTACTAAATGTAAAGCTTACTTTAAGCACTATAACAACTAATTTTTTAAAAAAGAACAAAAGATCCTCTTTACCGCTTAATGTATAATAAAAGACCCCTTTAACTAAATAAAACCTATCTTAAGCAACTATTTAAACAATAGTAAAGCTAACAAAAACGTAAACACAAAAAAAGTGTTTAAAAGCTTTAATTACTTTAAACAAGCCTTAAAGGACGTCTTTAATAACTTAAATAAGGACTATACTAAAGAAAAAAACCTAATAAGGTATAAATAAAAAACCTTAGCCTTAAAGTATATAGCTACTTTTAAGCAAATATTATTATAGCTAGGCTAAGATAATAAACCTTTAATAAACTAGTTTTATATAAAACTTAAAAAAGAAGTAAAGGATAAGCTTGCTAAAACAAATAAGCCTAACAAACTATTTAAGTATATTACAATAGTAGTTAAGATTAACAACAGGCTATTTAAACGTAAAATAAAACAAAAGAAAAAGGACAACTAATAAACAACTCCTACTTACAAAGCCAACACTAAAAAAAAGGTAAATTAACCTAAGGCTACATCTTATAACATAAAGAGTAGACTTATAAAACTTAACATAGCTTAGTGTAATAGTTAAGGACAGCAACGAAAAAGAATTGTTAAATACTATAACTATAGTAAACTAAAACACTACTCTTACAACTATAAACAACCTAAAAGGAAGCAAGTTGCCTAGCACCTAGCCTTAAACAGCGTATAAAACGAATAAAAGGAATTTAACGTAGTAAGCAAAGTAGCTAAAATAAACAACGCTATAACAATTAAAAAGAACTAATAACACCTTAAACATAAGTTTTAGCACTAGTTAAGCTACTATATGTAATAAACACTACTATTCCTTAGTAATAAACTATAGTGCTTTAAAGGTTTATATAAGTAAAGAAGCTAAGGCCGTTAACTATACTATAACAAAAGTTGTTTAGTTGTTGTTTATTGTGTTATACGTGTAAGTCTTTAGTATGTTATTAAGCAGCTAGGCTTATTTAAATAAATACTTAAGTAAATACTTAAATTAATTACTAAAAAGCTATAAAAAAAAAGCTATTTAAGTTTATAAAGATTATAGTCTTATATATATAAGTCCTTCCTCTATCTCTTCCTAGCTTAATAAATTAATACTTTAAGTCTTTAATCCTAGCTTAATAAATCAATGCTTTAAGTCTTTAATCCTAGCTTAATAGATTAATACTTCAAGTCTTCAATCCTAGCTTAATAGATCGATACTTTAAGTCTTCGATCCTTATTGTGCTCCTTATCGTTACATAACCTTCTTGGTTGTGTGTGCGAAGGATTTGTACACACGCCTATTTCGTGCACACGCCTAATTCGTACACACACTTCGTTCGTGTGCTCGCCTAGCTCGTGTGCCCGCATGGTTAGCGCGTGCTTCTGCTTTCTGCCTCTTTAGACCGCCTGGTCTTCGTTTAGGCCGTGTCTTGGGATTGGGTTATAATAGTAGGGTAGGGTTACAAGTTAAAGAGCTAAAAAGCGGACTTAAAAAGGAGAATTGCTATATATAGTACTTAACAAAGTTGTAGATAATAAAGCCTTTGTTTAGGTATGCTTTAATTTACTAGCTTGTTTAAAGAAAACGTAGTTAGCAATCTTGTTTTTTTATAAAAGGTACCTTTTTACTTATACCTTATATAATATAATAAAAGTATAAAGCTTAATAAGCCTATAAATCTAGCCTTATAAAATAGTAACTAAAAAGAAAAACTATGTTTTAAGGATCTTTTTAGTAAAGTAAGATTCTTTTTATAATTTTAGTATAAAACTACTATAAAACGAATCTTATTTATATTAAGTAACTTATATATATCTTATAAAAAAGCTACTATGGTAGAAAATTAGTAGGAAACATAAAGTTTAAAAAGCCTAATATATATAAGGCGTAAATTCCCTATAGTTGTCTCTTAGTTATATTATTAAAAAGAAAACTTAAAACTAAAAAAGAAAATAAAATGTTTACCTTTAATTTACTAGTTTACAAATGCTAATAATATTACTTCTTTAGTTACTCTTACACTAACGGATATTCCTTACAAGCAGCTAAGAAAGGCTTAGATTAAACTTTGTTTTAACTATAACAGAGGAGGCATATAAAAATTCAATCTTTTAGCCATACTCTAAAAGCCATCTTATCCAAAAGTTGTCGTTGTCTACATTCAGCTATTTTCCAAACCACGATTTAGAAACAAGGCTATAACGAAAGGCATTGTCGTAGACAATATTCGACCTTATTGCTAACAGCCGCCTAGACAAGCACGATATTAAGCCATTAGCAGCTAGGGTTGCCGTGTTTTCAAAGTTGCGGCGCTAGATGTAGTCGGCAGAAATCCAGTTAATACTCCAGGCTAAAAAAAACAAGCCTCTGTGTCTCTTTGTTGCTTGGCACGTCCCGACTGCCCCTACTTCGTCTCTTACATAGCAGGGGAGAATAGATACCAGTGTTTCGGGGGCACAGGTAATGTTGTCGTCCGCAAAGACCAGGAACTCGCTTTGATAACGTATGGCTTCAATGGCTTTTTTTAGCTGTTGCCTTTTATTTCGGGTTTCGCGAACGAGAGGGAGGCCCTGAACATAGAATATTAAGTTAGCACCATGAATAGGAATATGAAGGGGAGTAGCTAAAGATGTTTAGAGGAGTTTGAAACTAACAGACAGAAATAAAATAATACCTACCTCGTGAATGTAATTGCCGATCTTCAAAACGTTGCCAGCCTTTAATCGCCATTAGTGGCCGCCAGGAGCCCAGTGCTACCATTCTCGGAATAGCGCAGCAAATATCTGATATTGGCACGACGATCAAGCCCCATGAGGCTGGGTATGGTGAATAGGCGCCTTAGCTCCCGTAGCTCACCAAATATTTCGTCCTTCGCCGTATTGCCAAAGCAGGTCGTGAGGTGGTAATATCCCATATGCAATCGGGGTGCATCCTGTGCACGGCCTTGGCCTCTTCCCACGTAAAGGGTCGCTAGTAAGCTTCCTCAACTTCCCCAATACTATCTTTGTCGAGCTGTTCATCAAAAAGGGCTCGCGGTTGCTGGTAAAGCTGTGGTCGTAATGGTCGTTCTCGGACTCGTACAATGACTCGCTTCATGTGGTACTGGGGCTGTAAGAAGTCGAAGCTATGACAATCCTTTTATAATGTAGAAAATTGTGAGGAATAAAGGTCGTGAAAACAACCGAGAAGCAGATTTGCGAGGTAGAATATGGGCTAGAAATAAGGAAAAGTTTAAGGATGGCGCTCTTTCTATGGTCAATAGGTTGAAGGGTGGATAAGCTGTTTGCTTCCGAACTTTGCGAAAGTTCCCGCTTGTATTAATATGTAAACAACCTTTTATACCCTTTTCACGTGCCAAAAATGTTGTCAAATGTACGGTGTGGCGCACAGCACCTAGACGCACCTATTTAGTAAGAGTTTTCATGTGAAGAGTACGTCGGCATAGATGAATAAGATACTTTGTACAATACTGTTGAACAGACCACCTTTGCAAACTTTTCAGCCCAGGCTTCCACTTTAGCTTCAGATAGCTGTCTTGCCCTGAATACAACGACCTTCCGCTCATCAAATACGGAGTAGCAATTCTAAAGTCGGCGCTCGTAGGGGAAAACATAACGCCGTGAAGGTCATTTACAAAAGAAGTAGGGGCTAAGTGTAGGCCACCGTGCTTCTATGACGATAAATCCAAGTCAGGGCAGTCTTGCGGGTTTGCATAAAATACGCCGCCTAACCTTTCAATGGCCTTGCAGCGCTCCTCCATTGTAAAGGCATTGTGGATACTACCAGCGCCTATAGATCTCGCCGTCGCTATAGTGGTGTTCAGAACCCACACACCGCTGCCAGCCGGCCATCCTACAAGCATGTATCGACCGCGCTCCAAAGGAGGATAGCCGGAGACGGAATCCTCGTCGTACTCGTATTGGGACGGCCACCACTTAGCGCCCAGCCGGCGCACTATGCATGAAAGATAAAGTTAGTTAGCAAAACAAGGCGTAAGGCAGCAAGGACTTACTCTTATTGCAGTGCTCCTCTTCTGAAGCGTCGTGGCCTACCGACGCTTTGCTGGCGTTAAAGCGATCAAAGCCAAGAAACTCAATCTCAACGCCTAGCACCTGCTCTAGCACGTAAATGCCACCCTTGGCCGGGTAGCCGTAGATGCAAGCGCCGGGAACTTCGCCGTACACAATACGCGGACGGCGAACAGGTGTAAGGCACACAAGGTCGGCCCTGTCATCCCGGTTGCTTGGTCGCATGGTGTCGGCCGACATGGACAACCAGGTGCTGCTAGTACACTGTAGGAAGAAGTAGAGAACAAGTAGCAGGCCGACGGTGGAGAAGACGACAGAGACAGACGGCATTCGCATTCTATTAAGAGAGAGCCAAGAGCGAGAGTGCGTGCTTGGGAAGAAGCATGGAGCAGGTTGCGAGATGGTGCATTTAACGAGCGTTGTGGCTAGGTCGCAGCGAACGGCAGGATACGACATTGTATGAACAATAGTCGACACGGATTTAGGTAGTACTTCGTAAACCCCGTATAATCCCGCAAAGGATCCACTAAATGGCCGATCTGCAAATAGGTGGCTAAAACAGCCTATGGGCGACCTGGTGCCATGTAGCTTTTTCTAGCTCGGTACGGAGTAATCTGTACATCATCTCTTATATCACATTTTTAACCTTACTTACTGAATAAACACAGTGCTTGTTTTCCCTGCAAGCAGCTAAGTTGTTAGCACTCCACATGTATCCTTGCTGCATATGTCTCCTCATGTAGCTCATTTCGGGCACATTCGACACGGATATATGAGATAATGCACTGAAAGCACCAAGGTTAAGAAGCGGCAAACATTGTTAGAGTACATAGCTGCACAATCGTTCTCCTTATCTCTAGGACTAAAGACGTTATGCATATAACAAATACATAGTAAGGCTGCGAGAGATTACTTTCGTCGACCTGCGTAGGAAGGATCCACAGATTTTAAACTTCTTTTTAGGGAAAAAGGTCCGGAGCACAGGGATGACAAGGTTGTTTCGTCCGTGTCTAATGATGTTACGTAACATGTGCCAGGGTGAGTTCTTCACATCGTCGTACTCTAAATGGACCATGTAATATCACGGCCCGCTCCAGTCCTTTAGCTGATAACTCTTTCGCGGCCCATTGAGCAGAAAAGACAACTTCCCAGGGATCCTGCAACGGGGACATGGCCATAAGCGCCGTACGTCCTCTAGCTCTTGTGTGCACGGCTGGCCATGAGCATACAAGCCCACTTGCTGCCTCGTCGTCCTCTCCTGGGGCGAATATCTTACGAGAACGGACATGAGTACTGCTCGTACTTGTGCATGGCCAGCCGTGAAAAAAGGAACTCGTCGGCTTGGGGCGTCTATAAATACGGACGACAAACGCCGCCTACATGTATAAGTAAAAAGGGCAAGTCTGATTCTTGCTCTTCATCGCAGCCATGCTATCCATCGCAGCCGTGAGCCAGGCGTGTTCCTACACCATTGTTGTGTCCGGCGACTCGTGCGCCAGCCTGGCAGCACGCTGCAACATCACGGCAGCCGAGCTTGCTACATACAATCCCAGCTCAACGCTCTGCTCGACACTACAGGTTAACGATGTGATCTGCTGCTCGTCTGGCTCCGTGCCGGACCTGTCGCAACAGGAGAACGCGGACGGCACGTGCTCCAATTACACAGTGCAGAGCGGTGACTACTGCTCGCTCCTTGCCAGCGAATACTACATTACGACAGACGACATCGAGTCCTACAACACCCAGACCTGGGGCTGGGAGGGCTGCGATGACCTGCAGCTAGGCGCTAATATCTGCCTAAGCACCGGCGACCCGCCCATGCCGGCGACAAGCACAGCGGCCGTGTGCGGGCCACAGGTAGTTGGCACAGAGCGGCCGAGCGACTGGTCGCAGATTAGCTCGCTGAATCCGTGTCCGCTAAACGCGTGTGTAAGTCTAACCAGACTCTCTTTCCGCCGCTTGCTCTAACAGGTTCTTTAGTGCGACATTTGGGGCCAATGCGGCATTACGCCCGAGTTTTGTACGGCGTCCAACTCTACTACCGGGGCGCCGGGCACGGCGGCGACCGGGCAGAACGGTTGCATCTCTAACTGCGGCACGGGCATTGCCAACAACGATGCGGCGCCCGCCACATTCCTAAGCGTCGGCTACTTTGAGGCATTTGGTGCTAACCGCTCGTGCCTGAACATGGATGCTAGCCAGCTGCCGTCGACGTACTCACACGTACACTATGCTTTTGGCTCCATCACAACAGACTACAAGGTCGACCTGTCGGCGTACATGGACCAGTTTCTGCTGTTTGTTAACGCAACGGGATTTAACCGGGTGCTCTCTTTTGGCGGCTGGTCCTTTTCGACTAATGCCGACTCATATCCCATTTTCCGTGACGGCGTGACCGAGGCCAACCGGCAAACGTTTGCCCAGAGCGTCGTCGATGTGGTAAACACCTACGACCTGGACGGTGTCGACTTTGACTGGGAGTATCCCGGCGCCACAGATATCCCCGGCATCCCAGCAGGCAGCGCCGACGATGGCGCCAACTACCTAAGCTTCTTACAGGACGTACGTACGTTGCTACCGACGGACAAGACACTGTTAATTGCGGCACCGGCGTCGTACTGGTACCTCAAGGGCTTTCCGATCGCCAACATGTCATTGGTGCTAGACTACATTGTGTACATGACGTATGACCTGCACGGCCAATGGGACTACAACAGCTCGTACAGCAACTCAGGCTGTCCGACGGGCAACTGTCTGCGCTCGCACGTAAACCTAACCGAGACCAAGTACGCGCTGTCAATGATCACCAAGGCTGGCGTCCCTGCGAGCAAGGTCGTGGTAGGCATCGCCGGCTATGGCCGCAGCTTTGGCATGCAGGACACGAGCTGCACGGGGCCCGAGTGCCTCTTTACGGGTCCGGACTCGACGGCGACATCGGGGGAGTGCACGCTGACGGCAGGCTACATCTCGCAGGCAGAGCTGGAGTCGATGACGGGGGCCAACGACACGCTTACACGACGAGCCGATATTAGCAGCAGCGGCGGCGTAACGGCAAGCTGGCATGACGACAGCAGCGATTCGGACATGATAACATATGGCGACGGCTCGTGGGTGGCGTACATGACGTCGGCAACGAAAGCGTCGCGCATCGCCCTGTACGCGGGCTACAACATGGGCGGGTCGGTCGAGTGGGCCATTGATCTGGTGCAGTTCGTGGTGGGCGAGGCGGCGGCGGTGGCCAGCCTGGACATAACGACACAGGAGGCCGAGTTTGAGGCAGCGTTGGCGCTGAGCGGCTACAACATGAGCGCAGACTACGCGGATGCCAACCTGACGGACCTGGCGACCCGGCTGGTTGGCTTCGACGGCTGCTCAGTCAAGGACGGCACGCCACCGGCAGCCATCTACTCGGGCTGGCAGCAGTCGTGGAAAATAATGGACCAGGTCAAGCTGCTGGCCGACGCCGGCATCAACTTCAACGAAGCCGGCGCCGTCGAGTACTTGAGCCCGCCGGCGATCAATAAGGACCAGCAGGCAACCTTCACGCAGATTTTCAAGAACACTGCAACCATCAAGCCGAGCTGGATCCCTTATGTCGGCTGGCGCATCGCCGTGCGCTGCGACGACTGGATGTCCGAGTGCACGTGCACAGACGGCGTCCAGACACTGGCCTATACGGTCCAAAAGGACCCAGCGTACCAACTGGCGAGCATCAACTTCTGCCCGGTGTACTTCTATATGGACACCCTGGATAGCGTCGTGGCCGCGTACAGCCACAGCCCGTACGTAGACGACTACGCCAACATGGACCATTACGTGTATAATCAGGGCCGCGTTTGGTTTCACGAGCTGCTGCACATCGACTGGGTCTCGCTGTCCCGCGAGTACGGCAGCAACGTCCACGTGCGCGACATCAAGATGTACTACAAAACGTCGAAAGGAACGACTCGCTTAGTTGCCTACGGCGCCAAACTGACCAAGGCACTCGCCCGCTACATGGTCAACCCCGGCTACTTGGCCGCCGCCAACGCCGACAGCCTAGCCATATATGCCCTGGAACAGTATATCCAGAAGATCCTCGGCAACGTCTACCCACACTTGCCGTTGGCATCCGCGCCACCCACTCAAGTCGAGTATCCCATCGACTTTGACGGCTACTTTACCGTCTACCCCAACAACACTCTTGTTGAGCCCGCTGCCGACGTCGCGAATGATACCGCCGCCAACTGGGATCCGTCCGTCGGCACCTGCGCCGCCGTCGACGACATCGACTACGGCGCCAATCCCGACACTGTCGTCACCCTCTCTTACGACGGCTTCGCCCCATCCTCCGACTTTCCCGACGACTACCTCTCCAGCTGGTCCTCGTGGGCCGGCCTCACCCGGTCCTCGTCTTCGACTGTGCCTACGACGACAAAATCGTCTGCACCCACGGCCTCTGCCACTTGGTCCATTGCCATCTACAGCGAGACTGACTGCACCGGCGACTACTACTCGCTCGAAGGCCATAACCTCGACAGCACTGACAACGCCTGCGTAGTCCTGCGCGGCGGTAGCTTGTCTGAGACCGATGGCGACCTCGCTAGCAGCGTCTCCTGCCGCTGGTTCACCGACGGTGGCGTCGTCTACAACGACTGCGCTACTAGCGTCCTAACTCAGCCGCTCTCTTGGCAAATTAAGAACGGCGTCTGCACTGCCTATGACAATGACGCCTGCGACTACGATGCCGCCGCCGATGCCTACGATTCTTTCCAGGGCTGCCACAACTATAGCAGCGATGATGATGACACCCAGACTTGGGTGGCCCTACGTTGCGGCGCTAACGAGGCCTCTAACGGACTGCTCGTGGTTGCTGGCAGCCATAGCAGCGCCCGTGGTCCATTGCAAGTCGTTACTACCACGGTTACTAGTAGCAATAGCACGCGAACGGTAACAAAGGCAGCCGATACGGCTATGCAGACGACGCTAACAACGCGGACGGTAATGTAATAGGCTAAAGCTGTCTTTCCCTTAACCTTCAGCCACTAGAGTCTTAGGTGTTATATTAAGGTTTATTTCGCTAGTTAGTTATAGTTTTGAATTATGGGCCCAAGTGAGCACGTGTGTATTGTTGTTATTGGTTACTTTTCTGGTGTGCAGAAGGGCACGATTTCCCTGCTAAAAAGGTGGGCCAAAGAGCGTCATGGGCGCCCAATGAGCATGTGTGTATTGTTGTGGTTGGTTACTTCTGTCGAACGAACCAGGCCAAATACGAGTGGTGTGTGTAGACCTGTGGTGTTTGATGGACAAATACATGTACAATGTGGCGGAGTGCTCTTTAGCCCACCTATTTTAGCAGGGTGGACGCGCTCTTACTCCGTATGCACACCGGAGAAGTAACCAATAAAACAACAACACATACATGCCCTCCACAATTTGCCATACCCGGGGGTTTTGTTTGTGGCCCATGCCCGCTAAACGACAACAAAATGCACTCTCCTTTTTGCAGTACTTTTGCTGTCACGACAGCAGCATCTATCGTCTGCTCGTACGTAGAGGGGGGGATCACTTAGTATGGCTCACCTTCGGTTCAGGGTGTCTCACCCTCGGCTCAGGCCGGCTCAGTTACAAGGACGAAAGGGGAAATCATAGATGTCGGTTTTGGGAACGTGTAGTAGCTGTTATACGTCGGTGCTTTAGAATGACATAATACTGTACCACGCAAGGACAAATATATTCATGAGCAACTATGTACGGTAACTACCACGGCTTATGCCCCGTTCAGAACCTTGTCCAGCGTCTCTGCATATGTAAGCAGTGCCCGATCGAAAAGCCGCATGCCGACGAGCTGCAGCGACACGGGAGCACCGGCCATGAGCTCCGGGTCGACTGGTGAGGTCAGCAAGGGGAGTTACTCGGCAGGAAGCGGCGCCCACCCGTCAACCACTCACAATACTCTGCCACCTCTGCGTCCAGCTGATTTTTGGGCGTGAACTCGGTGTCCTTCTTGTCCAAGACCGGGTCCACTGTCGTGAAGGGTATGATGATAGCGGGATACTGGGTAGTCAGCATATAGTCGTGAATCTCGGGCTTTCCTCTGTTTTCTCTATTTCTTTCTTTCGTCCCCCCCCCCCCCCCCTGTCTCCCTCGTCGCCCACTCACATCCATGACATTCCACGGTATCGTGTACAGCTCCGACGTCGTGTGCCGGGAAGGGATCGGCGCGTGCGGCGCGGCCGGGGCGATGAGCACGTCGATGCCGGCGGCGTGCCAGGCGTCCAGCATCTGCTTCTGCAGCGCGGCCTTGCGCGTGTTGAGCGCCCACATCTCCTCGTGCGTCTTGCGCGGCAGCGCCCAGTAGCCGAAGCCAGCCACGGACGGCACCGCCGGCTCGCCGGCCCGGGCCAGCTGCTGCCGCTGGTACGAGAGCCCGTCGACGGTGAGGAGCTCGGCCGCCACGTCGCGGATCTCCTTGAAGTCGGGACAGCGCGGCGTAAAGTCGCGCGTCTCGAAGCCGGCCGCCGCCAGCCTGGCCTGCGCCTCGCGCATCGCCCGGCGCACCGGCGGGTGCGGCGTGACGCCCGACTCGTGCAGGATGCCCACCACCGGCCGCCGGGTCGGCGCCGGCTGCTCCATGATGCCGGGGATGACGGCCGGGTCGATGGTCCAGGGCGCGCGGGCGCGGATCGCGTCTGTAAACAGCGCCAGGTCGCGCACCGACCGTCCAAGGGGGCCCAGCACCGCCGGCACGCCCGTGTTGACGCCCGTCCAGCCGGACGCCGCATAGCCGATGAACGGCAGGATCCCCACCGACGGCTTGTAGCCGTACACGCCGTTGAACGCGGCCGGCAGCCGGATGGAGCCGCCGACGTCTGTGCCCACGCCAAAGGCGTTGCCGCGGAAGGCCGACAGACAGCCCTCGCCGCCGCTGCTGCCGCCGCCCGACAGGTGGCTGACGACCGGGTTCCTGGTCCGGCCAAACACGTTGTTGTCGCACTCGGCCACCAGCATCGTCTGCGGCACGTTGGTCTTGGCGATGAGCACCGCGCCGGCCTCCTCCGCCAGCCGGATGATGGGCGTCGTCGTCGTCGAGCGCTCGCCGATGCGCGCCACGTAGCCGTTGCAGGCCTCGAGGCCCTCCACGTGGAAGCACTCCTTGAACGTCATGGCCAGCCCGTGGAACGGCCCCACCGTCTGCCCCGTGGCCGCAAAGTGCGCGTCCAGCTTCTGCGCCTTCTCCATCGCCCCCGCAAAGCAGATCTCGGTCAGCGACCGGCACAGCTGCTGGCACACCGCCGCCCGCTTGCAAAACGCCGTCACCGTCTCCGTCGCCGTGTACCGGCCCGCCGCAATGGCCGCCGCCAGCGACGTCGCGTCGTACCCGTCGCCCGTGATCTCCAGCTCGCGCGCGCTCAGGATCCCCGTCGTCGCCGCCGCCGGCCGCAGGTCCACCGTGTCGGCTGCCGGCCGGTTGGCCGCGCTCAGACGCCATGCTGGCGGGATGCGCGACAGCTGCTCCGCCTGCTTCTCGTCCCGCGCCGTCTGCCAGGACTTGGGAGGCTCGGTGTCCGCCGTGGCCACTGTGATGGAGTCCATGTCGTGAGCGGAGCTTGAGGTCGAAAAAAGTGGCGATTGTGACGGATTGCCGGGAAAAGCTGGGATGCTGGAGAAAGCTGGACAAGTCGGGTTAATAAAAAGAAGGAACGACCGACCCTGTCCGGGGCTCCAGTCTTATTATACGGAAAAGGCAAGACCGGGCCTAGGCGCTGTGACAGCTTCTCTGATCTTTCGTCAACGCCACCGAAGCTATCCATATGCTATCCGCACAGCTATAGAGGCTTATCCGAGGCGCAACGAGCGGCAGAGAGGGGGAGGGGTCAGCAAGGTGTGCGGTTTGCGCTCACAAAAGTCCAACTGATGTCTGCCCGCTGATGTCCACTAATGCCCCCAAAGGTCCGCTAAAACCACATTTGTGGGGCAGTTCGCCCACCAGTGCGCCCTATCCCGCCTGTGGATCTCCCTATGCTATCTAACACGCTTATCTGGGGGAGACCCCCTCTACAATCTACAAAGGACCCGCTGCGCTACGGTTTCTTCCTTGCGCCGTGCAAACTCCACTGGTCGTAGAGATAGCTACAAGTACGACGTATTTCTGGCCTGCCCAAGGTAGATCGCTGATAGTCTGGTGGTAGATACCGCCAGGATGTTAGCCAACGAGAAGCAGCCTTTGTGTGATAGTGAGGATGCAGCCTTCCGTCCTTGTGACCGTCCCTGCCATTGCATTGCAGTTCGGCCTGTGAAGAAGGACAGGGATCGGCGGGGATGTATAAAGGCGGGACAGGCGGTCAGACGGCACGGCTCCTGTCCGTAGGATACTTGAAAACAAACATCACGTCGGATAGCCTATATTTGTTTTGCTCTCTCTTCACCCTTTGTCTCCTGTGCAGATTTCGCCCGTCCGACCATCCATGCACGAATCCAAGACGGCCAACGAGGCCATCTCGGCCGATCTCGACCGCGGCTATGGCCCGTCCAAGACGGGTCTGATGGACTGCCTCAAGGGCCAGAAGATGGACCTCAACGAGCTTGGCAAGGAGTACTTCCAGAAGTCGCTGCAGTACGACGAGTACCAGCTGCAGAGGGACTCTGTCCAGATCCGGCGGAAGCTCGACTTTATTGTCCTGCCAATGGTGTGTTGTCTGTCGGCTTGGCTTCGCCCTGCCCCCGGCGTGCAGTCTCGGGCGCTGACATCCGGCCAGATGATGGTCACGTATATGCTGAGCTTCCTGGACAAGCAGACGTCTGTATTGCATCCAACCCCCCCTCTGTCCTCTCTGGCCATGTTTCTGCCCCGTGCACCTGCTCACCTCGCCAGCCTCAACTACGCCAACGCCTACGGCCTGCAGGCCGACACGCACATGACCGGCAACGACTACGCGTGGGTGTCGTCGGCGCTGTACTTTGGCTGGCTGACGGGCGCGTACCCGTGGCAGCTGCTGCTGCAGCGACACGCGGTCGGCCGGCTGATCGGCGTGATGCTGTTTGTCTGGGGCGCCGTGTGCATGCTGCAGGCGGCCGTGTACAGCTTTGCCGGCCTCTTTGCCGTGCGCTTCTTCCTCGGCATGCTCGAGGCCGTCGTGTCGCCCGCCTTCATCCTGCTGACGTCGATGCTGTGGACGCGCGAGGAGCAGAGCCTGCGCAGCTCCTTCTGGCTGTCGGTCAACGGCGTGTCGTCCGTCGTCGGCGCCCTGCTGGCCTACGGCGCCGGCCACGCCGCCGGGCTCGCCATCCCGCAGTGGAAGCTCATCTACCTCATCGTCGGCGCCATGACCGCCGCCTGGGGCCTCGTCGTCTTCTTCTTCCTGCCCGACGGCCCCCACAACGCCCGCATGCTGTCCGAGCACGAGCGCGTCGTCGCCGTCTGGCGCATCGCCCGCAACCAGACCGGCCTCAAGCAGCCGGCCGTGGTGCGCGCCCAGGTCGCCGAGGCCCTGCTCGACCCCAAGGCCTGGCTGCTCTTCCTCATGGCCGTCTGCTACGGCATCCTCAACGGCGGCGTCACCAACTTCCTCTCCGCCATCATCAAGGGCTTCGGCTACGACGCCCTCAAGACCAGCCTGATGCAGACCCCCGTCGGCGCCTTTGAGCTCGTCATGGTCATCGCCTTTGGCTACCTGTCCCGCCTGCCAAACATGATCGGCGCCACCATCATCAGTACGTCGTGCGCCTAGTCTCGTTTGCTCTCGTTTGCTCTTGGCCGCTCGTCTGCTCACACAACCAGTCTCCTGCCTCCCCGGCTTGGCCGGCCTGATTGGCCTCCTCAAGATCGATATCGAGAACCGCATGGCTCTCGTCGGCATGTGCTGGCTGCAGGGCATCCTCGGCGCTCCCGTCATTCTCAACTGGACGCTTCCCGGCCTCAACACTGCTGGAAACACCAAGCGCAGCACTGTTCTGGGCATCTACTTTGTGTAGCTTCACGCCCTCTCTATGCCCTTGTACGGATAAGCATCTAACGAACGTGCAGGCTGTATTGCGCCGGCAACATTGTCGGGCCGCATCTTTTCCTGAGCAGCGAGAGCCCACGCTACCCGACTGCCATCAAGGGTCTTGCAGGCTCGTATGGTGCTGCCATTGGCCTCCAGATCATCTACACGACCTACTGCTATCTTGAAAACCGCAAGAAGAAACAAAAGGGTCTTCTGGACCCGGTCGACATCACCGAGGAAGCCCTAGAGAGCTTCGCTGACATGACGGACAAGCAGAACAAGCACTTCCGTTACTGTCTATGAGTGGTAGTCGTCTGTCTACGAGAGCACAAAACGTATAGCGTAATGGAGAATTGTTTGCAGTAACTAAAATGAACCGCCCTGTATGTAGCTGAGGTGCGATGCTTGGGCGTTTGTGTGTTGGTGAGCTCCTCCCTAAAACGCCACCCCTATAAATCACAGAAAGCAGCCTATGCGTGATGCTATCTGGCAAAAGGCAAAGGCGGGGGTTTGTACCATGTGCCTCCCTCAACAGGGCCTTTGTCGTGATCGTGTCCCATCATATCCCAGATTCCCCCCATTTGCCCAATCGTGGATTGGCGTAGATGCCATACATGGCAAGACTAGATGAGGCCCTTCAAACACGGAGGAAATGCAAAAAAAAAAAAAAGCATAGACAAAGAAGTGGCAGAATGTATGACGCCCTTCAGCATTGATAGAATGATAGCGATGATCATCGGGTCTTACAAAAGGTGCGAAAGCCAGCATTCCCCCTAGGCCATGGCAGGCGTCTGAACCTACCAGACCTGCGCGTCCGGGCGCGAGCCGTCGCCCCAGATGCCGATGACGGCAATGGCAAAGGCCAGGCCGCTGAGCACGGTGCGCGCAATCTGCTTCTTGAGGAAGACCTCGACGGCGGCGCGCACCTCCTCGCCGTTGACGGGCATGGCGGTGGAGGAGGACGAGTTGGACGAGGCGGTGGCGGGGGGGGGCACGTCGGCATCAGAGACGGCGCCGTCGCTGTGGGAGTCGGACACGGAGCCGGAGACGGAGCCGGTGTGGGCGCCGAGCACCTCGTAGCTGGCCTCCATGTGGGCGGGGGTGCTGCGACGCTTGGCGGACGAGGCGGGAGGCGAAAAGGCGGAGGCCGAGGTCGACGGCGGCGACGTGGAGAAGAGGTAGGGCGTCAGCCGGTCTTCGGTAGCGAGGCGGCCGCCGAGAACGAGCAGGGAGGTGTAGAGCAGGTAGGGGTGGCGGACGTGGCGGGGGGAGAGCAGGAAGGCGAGCAGAAAGGCCGAGGTGGCGATGCCGGAGAGCGAGCGCAGATGGGCCGAGGCGGCGTCGGACAGGCTCTGGAAGGCCTTGGCGGCCGTCCGGGCAGACGGAAGCGTCAGTAGGGTGGGAACGGTGACGGCAGAGAGAGAGAAGGACAGGCCCTGTGAAGTCAGCGAGTGTGGAGATGGAGACAAGAGAGAGGAGAGATGGGAGAGGATAAAGGGGAGAGAGGAGGGGGGGGAGGGGAGAGGGACAGGAGAGAGACAGGAAAAAGTACATGGGAGACAATGAAACAAAAGAGAAGAGACAGGTGAAATGGAGAAAAGCAGAAATCGACGTACAGTCAGTAAACCGAGGGAAACGGTCCCGACGAATTTGAGGACGTTGATGCCTCGGGAACCCATGATGGCGACAGCGAGGACACCAGGAGGGTTCGCTTATTTGTGCTTGTTGGCTTGCGTCTTGCAGGTCTTCCTGCGTCTGGTGGTGGTGGTGGTGATGGGAAGAAAGTGTATGATGGCAAGCTCTAGACGTCGCGGGGATTTTACGGCTTGTTGGGCGCTATCGCGGGGGTAGAGGAAGTGGCGTCACTTGCTCGTGCGCAAGCCACACTTGCGCTCTTTCCCCAGGTGGGGCCTTCCTTTTTGGTCAGCAATCTGGTCATGTCCGGCGTTCTTGCAGAAGCAATGCTCGTACGATGCCGCGTCTCGTGACTCGCGAATTGTGGCTTCAGTGACGTCACAACCGGGTAGCATGGATCTTACAGAGGAGTTGCATTTGTCTTTTCCGTTTCTATGTACATTGTGTCTCATCCAGACCTCCCAGCTTACCGCCTCCGGATCTCCACGTCCAGGCCCAGCGGCTTGCGCAGGAAGCCCTCGTTGGTGTCGAGGTGGTCCTGCAGCAGGCGCACGTCGTAGCGGCGGACCCAGGTGGCGACGATGAGCTTCATCTCCATCTCGGCAATGTTGCGGCCGACGCAGGCGCGCGGGCCGTGGCTGAAGGGGATGAAGGCGTTGCGCTGGCGCGTCGTGAGGTCGTCCCAGCGCTCGGGGCGAAACTCGAGGGCGTCGGGGCCCCAGATGTCGGTGTCGTGGTGGACGGAGTAGGTGGGCACGCTGAGCACGGTGCCGGGCGGGAAGTAGTGGCCGAGCAGGGTGATGCCGGCGCCGTCGTGGGGGATCTGGCGCGGCAGGCCGATGCCCGAGGTCGAGTGGTGGCGCAGGGTCTCGTTGAGGACGGCCTGCAGGTAGGGCAGGCCGCGGACGTCGTCAAAGGCGGGCACGTCCCGGCCGGGCGGCAGGGCGGCGTCCAGCTCGGCCTGCAGCTTGCGCAGCACGCGGCCGCCGTCGGCGCGCACGACGTGGAAGAGCAGCGCGCACGACGAGTTGGACGTGGTGTCGCTGCCGGCGATGAGCTGCGTCAGCGCCTCGGCGGTCAGCTCCTCGCGGCCCAGCGGCGCGCCGCTGTCGTCGCGGCCCTCCATCAGCCGGCCCAGCAGGTCCTTGCGGCCGTTCTCGAGGTCCTTGCCCGCCGGCTGGCGCTCCAGCCGCTCGCGCACGCGCGCAATGGCGATGCCGGCCAGCTGCTGCACCGACTTGGACCCGTTGCGGAAGAAGGGGTCCGGCAGCCAGCCCGCCCACGGCTTCAGCTGCGGCATGATGCCGATCGCCGCCGACACCTCGCCGCGCCGGTTCAGAATCTCAATCGCCGACGCGTACACCGGCGGGCTGTCGGCCGACGCCCGCACCTCGGCAATGTCGGCGCCGCTCGCCAGCATGCCAAAGGGCGCGCCAAAGGCCAGGTCGCCGATCACGTCAAAGGCCAGGAAGTTGAACCAGTTGAGGCAGTCCAGCGTCGCCGCGCCCTTGCCCGTGCTGCCGGCGCCCTCGGCGATCAGCCGGTCCCACTGCTTCACAAACATCTCCAGGTTGTGGTGGATGAACGGCTCGAACTGCATCACCGACTTGGGCGAGAACGTGTGGGCGACAATCTTGCGCTTGCGCGTGTGCTGGGCCCGGTCCCGCGTGTTGAAGAGGCCGCGCTGGATGCTGACAAAGGCATCGTAGTATTCGCTGAAAGGTGACAGGGTGACAGGGTGAGCGGGATCGAGCAGAAAGACGGAAAGACGGAAAGACGGGAGACGAAAAGACACGGCAGAAGCGCCGGCTCACCTCTTCAGAAAGCCGTTGCCGTGGCCGTAGATGGTGTTGATGGCCGCGTCGTCGTTGATGCTGACGTGGTTGGGCTGGATGCGCACCACCGGGCCGAGCTTCTTGTGCAGGCCGTCGACGACGAGGTAGCGGTTGCCGCGCCGGCAGACGGACAGCAGCCACCAGTTGGTGAACTGGGCCGGGAACGGCGCCGGCAGCGACCGCAGCGCCGCGTAGGTGAAGAGGTAGGGGTAGACGTAGTAGACGAGCGGCCCCAGCACGGCGAGCACGGCCAGCACGGCCGGACTCCAGGCCGAGTAGCTGTACAGAAGCGCGAGGACGGACATGGCGTGGGAGGATGGGATGGAAGCAAGGTGCCAGAAAGCAGGAGAGCCAGAGAGGAAGCGTTTCTGTTTAAGTACTCGGGCGACAGCATCGTGGCAGCCTCGTCAACGAGAGCTGGCCCATCCGTTCCTCCCCAGCGGGCTGAATAAGACAGACACCAACACGCGATGCAACGAACCCCCCCAACGCCTTCGCGCAGTAAGCCACAAGCCGAGGGAGCGAAGCGAATCTAGGGCAAGCCTGCTGATCGACAACTGCGTCCTGGTCCAGAGCGGAGTCGGCTTGCGGGGTATGGCTTGCGCTGGCACGTCGGGATCTGGGGCGGCAAGCGGCCAGGGGTGCTCGGCAGGGCAGAACGGCAATTTGCGATAATACACGTGCCATTATTGGCTGTGGCGTTGTGGGGTAGTGACCTCATGGCTACAAGGACGGAGTTACTAGTACGGAGTAAGACGTTCCTCTTTCATCTAAGCAGTATGAACGTGTATGTGTCGTCATATTGACCGGTTTGATACATATGTCACCACCCAAACGTCTAAAAGTCCGCCTGGCACTGGTATGACGACAGCTCGCCCGGGTCGCCGCCCTGGTACGCGGCCACCTGCGGATACAGACACAGCGGGCGGTGGCCGACGGTGCCGTTGGCGGCCGTGGCGACGCCGTCGAGCGAGGTGGGCGCGCTGCCGTTCTCGACCCAGTCGCGCAGAGCGAGGAACATGCCGTTCGGGTTGGGCCCGATGCCGCCGGCGCAGTGCGAGACGCCCGGGGCCTCGAAGAAGCGGTAGTAGTCGGCGGCACCGGGGTCGGCGGCGAGCACGCGGTCGTAGTAGGCGGCGGTGCCGTTGGGGAAGATGAGCTGGTCGGCGAGCCCGTGGAAGGTCAGCAGCTTTGTGCCCGAGGAGCGGAGGTGGCGCAGGTCGGCGTCGCTGGTGCCGATGATCCAGTCGTACTCGCGTGCCGACTGGGCAAAGAAGGCGTCGAACTGCGCGTACGAGACCGCCGTCGTGTCCAGCGCGGCGTCCTTGGCCAGGAACGAGACGACGTAGTCGCGGGCGACGGAAAAGGGCACGGCCGTGCAGTTGGCGGACGCGTTTGTGCTGCTGCCGCAGCCGGCCGTCCCGGCGAGCCACGTGAGGTCGGCGCCGGGGTGGAGGCCGTACCACAGCCGGCCGGCGGTGCTGTTGGTGGTGGCATGGGGCCCCAGCAGCATCTTCTGGACGAGGTGGGCGTGGGCGGCCGTGATGGTGACGGGCGAGCTGCCGCAGTCGGCGCCCTCGGCGGTCTGGCCGACGAGCGCGTAGGGGTCGAAGGCGCAGCGGCCGGGCGCGCTGACGATGCCGTCGAGCAGGCCGTCGAGGCCGTCGCAGGCGGCGATGCCGGCGCGCGTCATGGCGTCGAGCACGCAGGCCGGCGGGCGCGTGGCGGTCTCGTGCATGACCACCTGCGGCCACAGCTCGGCGACGACAAACTGCGGCCAGTGGATGGCGGGCGCGTTGGCCAGGATGCCGTCAAAGAGGCCGGCGTGGCGCTGCGCCATCATGAGGCCCTGCCGGCCGCCCGTCGAGCAGCCGGCCCAGTAGGTGTAGGCCGTCGGCTGCTGTCCGCCGAAAAAGGCCTCGGCCAGCGGCCGGCCCAGCTGCACCATCTCGGCCAGCGCCTGCGACGCAAAGTCCACCAGCAGCGGCAGGTTCACCAGCGGGCCCGTCGCCGTGTCCCGCAGCGCCCACGACACGTCCGCGCCCGCGTGTCCGCCGTCGGTGCCCGCGGCCGCGTAGCCCAGGCTCACGGCCCCCAGCATGTCGCCCTCGCTCGGCCCCGTCGTCCACCCGCTGCCGCCCGTCGCCACAAACCGGCCGTTCCATCCCGCCAGCGGCAGGTACACGCTCAGCCCGATCTCGTCGCCCCACGACGGGTGCGTGTAGGCCACCGTCACGTTGCAGAACCGCGTCCCCGCCGGCTCGCTGCTGCTGCTCTTGCCCACCAGGTTCGGCATCACCACCACGTCCGCTGCCGCCGGGCCGACCGTCTCCACCGCCGTCACCTGCAGCACCGACACCCCCGGCACCAGCGGCATCGCCGCCGCCACCGCCGCCGAGTCGCACTGCATCGTCTGGTTCGACGCGAAGATCGTCGCCAACATGGCGTCCATTGCGCGCATTTTGACACTCTCTGTTCTTCCTTCACTTTGTGTTGGGTGTGGATGCAGAACGTCCATGCCCCCAGATAGTACCGCAAACTGTCCTTATGTATCCCGACGGTCCCGCAGACCGACTTTTTACGAGGCATTGCTGCGCAGTCCTTATCTAATGTCACCATGCAACACAAAGGTGAAGAATCATCTCAGGCTGGAACACAGCTACATAGTATGAATCCGGAGTCTAGTCGTCCAGAACGGCCACGCACAGCATTGTAGAACAAGCATGAAAGTCGGCTCCGCCGACGGTGACCAGTAGAAACCGGAATTCTGTCGTGTCTTCTGTAGTTCCCAACGTCGTATCGCCTTCAATGCGCTGTATCTTGGCCGCTTACTACGCGGTTTAACATCACGTAGTCGTTCACTTTGAAGCAAGTTTAGGTGAGCGTATTCTGGTGGTGATCTACTCCGTATCTCCCTTCTGGTGACGGGCGGGTGTTTCATGTCACATTCCGGCGCCATCGGGTTGCATTTATACGGAAATACGGGTTTGTCTTGGGCTTAGACGAGTAACTTTATCACCGTTTATACGCACATCTTAATCTAGGAAACTCGCCTGAGGAGCAAGATGGGTTTCTTCCAAAATACACTTTCCCATACCAGTATGACTCTCCACAAAGCCAATCTTCGCTCTTCAGTGTACTATGTTCATACGTCGTAGCGTATAATATTCAGCTTCTGAAATACTCGTACAGCCGAAGTGTCTTGGCATACGAGCAGCCTCCACCATCTTGATTCGCGTGCACGGCCATAATCCTTGCACGGATATTTCCGAGTGAAGTCTATACGAAGCGGATTCGCCAAGCGGACTGGGCTCTGCGTTATTATATATAGGCCCATGCGTCTCCAAAGGCCTGCTCAGCTTCCGGACAGATATCCGCCGGTATCGCTCGGTGCTTTCGGACGCAATGCAAAGCCACAAAGACAAATAGGGGTATTCAAACCGAAAGTGGAGGTTTATTGGAGAAAGCTGGAGTTCTCCGCACAAAAACCCCGCATATAATGTGGAACGCCAGTGACTGCCATAGTGAAAGAATGGCGTTTCATAGTATGCGAGTTTGCCTTGGTAGAAAATTTTTCTTCCTGGCCACGCCTACGGAGTAGGGAACTCGGACAATACGATTGAGGCGACGAAGCGAGGCACACCTCTGTGTCTCCCTGTATCTTTCTTAATTTATTTAATTTTCTCCCAGGAAGTCCACGGATTTCAGCCGGCAATAGAGGATATGTTCTTTAAAACACTCGTAGTCGGAGCCGTTATGTCAAAGAAAATGCATCCCTTAATTTTGTCTTGGATCCCAAGCTGCGATTTACGGCCAGGTCGGATTTGTTCGTGTGAGTAAATAATATTATTGTTATTACGTAATCACGAGACGTTAAGAATTCTTATCGGAGGTATGTAGAATGAAGCATGAGTTATTACAGAATTGAATCTGATAACATAAAAAGTAAGGCGTCCCGCTACAAGCAACCTGCAATACTGTCGTATTTGAACAGATACGAGGACAAGCGAGTATTCGCAAAACGGCCGTGATAACTGCCAAAAAACGTACAGCAGCGGGTATTCGCTGGTCGTCACCGACCCAACTACTAATCCGCCGATTACTGGTTTAACTAGGGGAGAGCGGACGGGATCCCGTGCTTTCCAGTATCTATGGCCGTACGTGGTGGGTGAGTGTAAAGGAAGGCTTATAAAGCAGACGTTGCACAGGCTCAGTCACGTGGATGAAGTTTACGACGCACTGAGCAGATCGGTATTATGCCCGCAACCAACGAAATATACCCGTATCTTAGCCGTACATACGCACCACCGACACGCCACATATAATGGGATATCGCAAGCCAACGTGTAATTCTCTAACAGACCTGCTCATCTTCGGCTCGCTCTGGGCCGGCACGTGATTATGGCATCAAACGACCTCAAGACTAATATGGGGCCAGGGCACTATCGGTCCGGGTAACCGCGAGGGAGGTCTCCACTTGCCATTTTCGTTCGGGGCAAAGACGGCCGACACAGCACGCTACACGCCACGTTCTCCAAGATAGTTCTTCTCGCCGTTCCCTCCTTCCCCCGACGGCCCCTCCACGTTCCCCTCTACACACAACAACCGACAGGATGGCGTCTCTCTCACCAACGCTGACGGCACCGACATTTGAGCAGCACGCGAGCGGCTTCGGCATCGGCGTGGCCTCGCCGCGGCTGTCGTGGCGCTTTGTGATCCAGGACGACACGCCCCAGAGCTGGGAGCAGACCGGGTACGAGCTCGAGCTGGTGCGGGTGGCCGCAGCCGCAGCGGTCGAGACGTACCGGGTCGACGACAGCAGCAATTCGGTGCTGGTGCCGTGGCCCAGCGCACCGCTGCGGTCGCGAGAGCGGGCGCGGGTGCGGGTGCGGGTATACGGAGGAGCTGCCGGCATGACCGACGCGACAGGGCCGACGGACTGGTCCCCCTGGGCCGAGGTCGAGGCCGGGCTGCTGGACAGGGCCGAGTGGACGGGGCGGCCGATCACGAGCGCGACGCGGCTGGCAGCAGACGCCGAGGTCGAGGGCCCGCTGCGGCCGATCCGGTTCCGGCAGACGTTTGTAGCGCCGGCAGCAGCAGCGGTGGCCGCGCGGGCACGGCTGTACATTACGAGCCTGGGGGTGTATAAGGCGTACGTCAACGGACAGGTGGTGGGCGACCACGAGATGGCGCCGGGCTGGACCAGCTACGCACACCGGCTCAACTACCAGGTGTTTGACGTGGGCGGGCTGCTGCGGCCGGGCCAGGCCAACGTGGTGGCGGTCGAGGTGGCCGAGGGCTGGTATGCCGGCCGGCTGGGCTTCCACGGCGGGCGGCGGTACATCTACGGCGACGAGATCGGCGTGCTGGCGCAGCTGGAGGTGGGTGCCGGCGGGCCGGGGCTGACGGTCGCCACGGACGGCTCGTGGCTCTGCCGGGCCAGCGCCCTGGTGCGCAGCGAGATCTACGACGGCGAGGTCTACGATGCGGGAGCAGAAACAGAGTGGAAGGACGCCGGGGCCGACAAGGACGGGTGGCTTCCGGTCAAGGAGCTGCCGATGCCGACGGCCGAGCTGGTGGCGCCAGACGCGCCTCCGGTGCGGGTGGTCGAGGAGGTGCAGCCGGTGGCGGTGCTGACGACGCCGGCCGGCAAGACGGTGGTGGACTTTGGGCAGAACCTGGTGGGCCGGGTGCGGGTGCGGGGGCTGAACGGGCGGCGCGGACAGCGGGTGACGTTTACGCACGCCGAGGTGATGGAGAACGACGAGCTGGGCGTGCGGCCGCTGCGGGTGGCCAAGTGCGCGGACACGGTGGTGCTCTCGGGCACGGCCCTGGCCGAGTGGTCGCCCCGGTTCACCTTCCACGGCTTCCGGTACGTGCAGGTCGAGGGCTGGCAGCTGCCGGAGGGAGACGGCGTGGGCGTGATCGCGGCACAGGTGATGCACACGGACCTGCAGCGGACGGGCCACTTCCACAGCTCGCACGCGCTGGTCAACCGGCTGCACGAGAACGCGTGGTGGAGCATGCGCGGCAACTTCCTCTCGATCCCGACAGACTGCCCGCAGCGCGACGAGCGGCTCGGCTGGACGGGCGACATCCAGGTGTTTGCGCCGTCGGCCAGCTTCCTGTGCAACACGGCGGGCATGCTGGGCGACTGGCTGCGCGACCTGATGGCCGAGCAGCTGGAGCCGGACGCCGGCGGGATCCCGCCGCTGGTGGTGCCCAACGTGATCCAGGGCATCTTCCCGGCGTTTCCGCAGGCGATCTGGGACGACGTGGCGGTGCTGACGCCGTGGGTGCTGTACCGCTTCTCGGGCGACGCGGCCGTGCTGCGCCACCAGTACCCCAGCATGCTGGCCTGGCTGGACCGCGGCGTGCAGCGCGGGCCCGACCGGCTGTGGGACCCGGAGCTGTGGCAGCTCGGCGACTGGCTGGACCCCACGGCCCCGCCGGACAGCCCGGCCGACGCACGGACCAGCAGCACGCTGGTGGCGGACTCGTACCTGGTGCACGTGACCGCGGTCATGGCCGAGATCGCGGCCGTTGTGGCGGGCGAGACGAGCGCGGACGCGATGCGGTTCCGGGCCGACGCGGCCGCGCTGCTGGCCACCTTCCAGCACAAGTACGTGACGGCGGCGGGGCTGGTCGTGGGCGACACGCAGACGGCGCTGGCGCTGGCGATCGTGTTCGACCTGCTGCCGACGGCGGCCCAGGCGGCGGCCGCGGGCGAGCGGCTGGCCCGGCTGGTGCGCATGGCCAGCTTCCGGGTGGCGACGGGCTTTGCCGGCACGCCGATCGTGACGCACGCGCTGACCAAGGCCGGCCACCACCAGCTGGCCTACCGCATGCTGCAGGAGCGCGAGCGGCCGTCGTGGCTGTACGCCATCGGCATGGGCGCCACGACCGTGTGGGAGCGCTGGGACAGCATGCTGCCGGACGGGAGCATCAACCCGGGCGAGATGACCAGCTTCAACCACTACGCCCTCGGCTCCGTCGTCAACTGGCTGCACGAGACCGTCGCCGGCCTGCGCCCGCTGCAGCCCGGCTGGAAGACGTTCTGCGTCGCCCCGCTGCCCGGCGGCACCTTTACCGCGGCCGAGGCCTCGTTCGAGTCCGTCTACGGCCGCGTCGAGGCCCGCTGGACCGTCTCGCCCGACGGCCGCTTCGACCTGCACCTGCTCGTCCCCGCCAACACCCGCGCCCACGTCGTGCTGCCCCACGAGCGCGGCGCCGGCCTCGACGCCCCCTCCGTCGGCACCTGGCTCGGCTCCGGGCGCCACCACCTCACTTCTGCGTGGGACAGCACGGCTGCCTGGCCGCCCAAGGCGGCCAAGTTCCCGCCCGTGTCCGAAGATACGTTTGTCTGAGGGGGGGGGGGATTGTGTTCGTAGGGATATGGACAGGAAGCACATTTGAGATTGTACTTGTTACATGACAATCAATCTATCTGCATGTACTGTAAAAACAGTCTCTGTATCAGTCTATCGTCTAGACGAGCCAAACCGCTCTTTCCTGCGGAACCAGTCTCCGTATCTCATCAGCGCGCCCAGCGGGGGAACGAAAGCGGCGGCGATCAGGGCCAGAACCGTGTTCCCCCAGCCCTGCCCAATGCTTTGATACAAAGCAGGCCCAATCAGCGGCAGAAACGCGCCGGCGAATGCTCGGATGACGACACCAGCGGCTATCGCGGATGCCCCGTGGATCTCGTACACATCCACCACGTACGTCTCGACCGGGATGGTGGCAAGCGTCATACTAAACCCCGCAACGGACGTTCCGACCAGCGGCACGATATACTGAACGTGGGATGCCAATGTCCATCCGTAGAGGAGGAAGGCCAGAGGAAGGCTGATGGCGGCAAGGAGCATGTGCACCCGGCGAGCCTCCGGCCTGAATGCGTCGCCCTTCCTCTCCCGCTCATGCCTCATGTGGCGGTCGGAGGTGAAGGTGTAGAGGATCAGGGCGACGGTGTTGCCGATGGCGAGGCTTAGGAACTGCAAGCCAATGGAGCCTTGGGGAAAGACGCCCGGGTACGTCGACTCGAGGGACTCCGTCAGGGTGGCGATAACCAAGGAGACCAAGGCGTATGCTGTGGCCATGTAGCCCCCTGCGTCAGCATGAGGATGGGAGACCTGGCCAGGATCTGCATCGGCCGCGTGGCGCGTTCGAGCAGGGAGGAGGCATCGACCCGGGCTTGATGTTTGGAGCGATACCTCTTGCCGTCCGCGCGCTCCGCCTGCAGCCGCGCCCGCCTTGCGCCTCAGGATGACGACGGCGTACGTCTCCCGCAGGACGGCCAGCAAGAGGCAGCTGAAGGAGCCGAGCACGATCGCCGCGAGCCAGACCGGCCACCGCCACCCCAGGGCCTCGGCGACATAGGCCCCCGCGACGGCCGCGATGAAGTCGGCAATGATCTGCGGGCCCATGACCAGGGCCATGGACAGGCCGGTGAGCTCCGTCTCGAACAGATCCCCGACGACGGCGGGCCCGAGCGTGAGGATCGACAGGCAGCAGCCCGTCAGGAAGCGGAACGCAATCCGCATGGACAGGTTCGCGCTCAGCGCGCAGGCGGTCAGACAGCAGAGCGCGAGGAGGTTTCCGAGGTGGAAGACGGGCAGCCTGCCGAATCTCTCAGACAGCGGCGCGATGAAGAACGGGCCGATGCCCTCGCCGAGCGGTCAGACGACGTGGTGAGAAGAAAGAAAACAGGCCCGCCCACCTGACGAAGCCCATCCACGAGATGGCGAGCACAATCAGCCATTTCCGCGTGGGCGACCAGTTCATGGCAGACATCGGGGTCAACTGTACGTCGCGGACGCAAACGGTGTCTAGGCAACCACTGCTAAGAGAACAGGCAGCTAAGCATTCTTATCGCCTTCTCACTCATGTAATCAGAGGCGAAACCCTTTTAGGCTCTTCTTTTGTTGGCGTTATTAACGTTCGACAAGCTTTAAACAGGCTAGACGTCATCGCAGCCGAGCAGCTCTATAAGACGGCCGAGCAGTTCCTCCGGGTCGGCGACAACGCCCGCGTGACCGACGCCTTTGGCTAGAGCTGCCTCCATCGAAGCTTCCGGTACGGTCCACAAAGTCAAATCAAGGGTATACATGCTGGTGATGTATTCGGCAAAATAGCCATCCGAGACCAAGTCCTCCTAGGCTAAAACTCTGCGCAGGTAGTCCGAGAACCACCGCCAACCAAACGCCTGTACGGAGTCGGGCCTCTGGCCGTGGCCGGGCGTGGCCTTCCACTCGACGTAGCGCTCACGTCCCGTGTTCCGGGACGCCAGGAGCAGGGCAAAGTCCTTCTTCGCCTTGGCTGTCGGCGGTCCGAAGTGGAACCGGAGCGGCCAAGGTTCGACAATGGTGTGCGTCTCCTTCACGGTCAATCCGGCCGTGGAAAGTGGCTCTGGAGAGTGCCTGTATAGCAAGTGGTCCTCTCCCTCTTTTGCAAGCTAAACAACATTGCCAGCTTATTCAACTGCTTCCCGCCCCCATTACGATGGCTTCGTGGGACACGCTTCCTCTCGAGGTCCGCGTCTTGATCTGGGTGGCCAGTTTGCCGCCGTCGTCAAAGCCCACCGCAAGGTGCGTCTGGGATACATTCAACACCTGCACCTCCACGTCCGTCTAGACGACCACGGAGACATTCGGTCCCCGGGAAGCACGGGCTGTCGCGGCTGTCAAGCGCGACAATACCGTCTTTACCAGAGCCTTGTGGTCGCTCCTTCAGGTCCTTGCCACATGGGGCAGCAGACGGGTAGACGGCACGAGAAGAAAACACGGAATGGTCTTCGAACTCAGTGCCGCATCATGGAGCGAATACAAATTATGCGTGCACTATTTCGGGGAGCGGAAAGACTATCCGGATGAGGTAATGGACGATCTGGACAGCGACTATACAGCATACAGACGGTTCCGCAAAGACTGGCTAGCGTACATGTCAAACCATCTTTTCATACCGCCGTTAGTCGACCGGCCCGAGCCGCTAAACTTCAATTTCAAACTTCTCCCTCGACGGAAGAGTACGCAAAGCACCTCGACCGGCGAATATTCAAGCACCTCAACTTTGCATAGTTCGAGGGTTATTAATCGGCCATCGGTACCGTCACCATATCGGTCCCAAGGTCATCTTTTGGCTACTCGCATCACGGCTTCGGAGCCTTCGCAAAATACATTTGGAGCACTTTATCTCTACGTCGCCTAGTAAGATACGGATCGAAAGTATCTTACAATGCCTAAAAGGATAACTAACCATGTAGGCATTTCCTCTGGCAGTGCATCGGATCGCCTCCCGCGCTCTTTACAAGAATTGCATATATTTTCCTGTCGGGGCTGTTTGGAAGGCCAAGCCGGTAAGGACTTATTCTTTCGCTTTCATATGTGATCGACGCAGCAGACTTCTTTTCCAAGGTTCATCCACGGCCAGAAGGTTACTGCCGTTGGCCAGAGCTCAAAACTATCGCCCTTACGGTAGACAAGCACCTACACCATGAAAGCGGTGGGCACGAGATTATCGAGCTCGCCGCGCGCATGGCCTCGCAAATGTCCGAGCTAGAAATTATGGAACTTTGGTCGTCCAATCTGCAGCAAGCGAGCTTCTTCCGCTTTGACGTCTCCAGTCCGTCTGGTCCGCCACAAATCATCATCATGGGATCACGGGATATCCAGCCCGTATGGACAAAGCAATGCCATCAAGCATGGACGATAGCTGCTGAATTTTTTTCGGACTGTCCGCTGGACATTTCGATTGGCATGCTACCCGATACTTGCCCTCGTTCTGTGAACCATTTTCCTGTCTTAAACCACCTAAAGCTATACAACAAGGTTTTGGACCCGATATCTTGCGACGACATGAATGAAAGATACAAAAGGCTTCATTTTGGACAGTAAATTAGAGCCAATGGGTTCTTCCACAATTTATGTTTTCCTTTTTTGC
This sequence comes from Grosmannia serpens, assembly GCA_029299595.1. Lineage (NCBI taxonomy): Eukaryota > Fungi > Ascomycota > Sordariomycetes > Ophiostomatales > Ophiostomataceae > Grosmannia > Grosmannia serpens. The sequence goes on from JANSMH010000224.1 coordinate 28,560, forward strand.
TACGAAGAGGTCGCATTTTGTACGGCCATCTACTATTAAAACCTATAGAATTTGTAAAGAAAGACAGTCTTGCGAAGAAACCCAACTGTCCGAGATCTGCGCTACGGCTAACCATCGCATATTGATCAGACACGGGATGATACGTATAGGATACAACAGAGGCAGTGCTTAGTCATCAAACGTGCAGTGAAGAGAGGGCTTGCTTCCTATTCCTACTCGAGAAGGCACGATGCTCTCTATTATACCCGAGGTGGGCAGCAACGGCCAAGTCGAGATTAGTGGAGCTGGCAAATGGCAAGACGACACTGGCGGCTTCCGAGGCAAGAGCGTTCCTCAAGTTCGAAGGCAAGTTTGATTTGGCCATCGGCTGGCCAATTTTGTGCTGCTCAGTCTCGAAATCGTCTTGAGCCAAACACAAGAGACGTGTGGGAAAAGTGGACAGGTCTAACGGGATATACGTTTCCAGGCAGACAATCAGCATAGATGCCTGCCGCCATGAGCCAATCAAGGGTGCCCTGTCGATATGTGGCACGATTTCCGGCCCAACATTTGGTTGGCTTCCAGATCTGGCCGTGAGCAGAACTGCTGTTACAAACACAAACCGGCAAACACGACAAGCACAATGACCGACGACCGCGCGCACGTGCCCTGTCGGTTCTTTGCGTGGGGAAACTGTCACAGCGGGCTGTCCTGTCCGTTTTCGCATGACGGGACGGATCCTACGGCAACACCTCCTGTCCCGTCCTCGGCCAAAGACGTCAGGCCGGGACGGAAGCCAGAAACACCCGACAGGGACACAGACATGGACGACTTTTGGCGCACCATGGCCGGGGCCTCGGTGCGGTTCGAGGATGGTGGCCGCGTTGCCAAGGTGTGTCTGCCCGAGGACGTCTCGGCGGTGCAGCTCAGCGGCCTGCCGCCCGAGGCCACCTCGGCAGCGAGCGTGCAGGCCTTTCTGGCCGGGCTCGGCTTCTCCGTGGCGGCGAGCGACGTCCGGCTGCTGCCACTGGGGGCTGGTTCAGGTGCTGGTGCTGCCGTGGTCCGGTCCGAGGATCCGTCCTTTGCCCGGCGGCTGTGCGCACACCTGGCCAAGACGGCCGAGACGGGCGGCTGTCGCTGGGGGTCTTCCGAGGTCAAGGCGCAGCGCGTGGCGGCGCCGATGCCGACCGACCAAGCGGCCGGCCGTGTCGACTGCCGCAAGGTGCACGTCTCGTGGCACAAGCCGGTGCGCACGGCGTGGCTCAACTTTGGCAACGGCGATGCGGCGGCGCGCGTGAGCGAGGCCTTTTCTGTCGGCATCTACAAGGTGCTGGGCCAGCAGGTCGTCGCCGGGGGGGCTGCGCGGGCGAACACGACGCCCGATGTGGCGCTCTGGGACGACGACGATGATGAATGCCGGCACCAAGACACGTCGGCTGCCTGGACGGTACGGCTCAGCGATGTGCCCGTGGCCGCCGACGAGAGAGCCGCGATCAGCAGGGAAATCACGCGGCCGGAGGACCAGCCGAGCCACGTCGAGCTGAGCCCGCCGACGTATGTTGTGCTGGGCGATGATGAAGGTGGTGCTGGCGACGGGGATGAAGAGTACTGCACGGCGGTCGTGTGCTCGCTTCTGGCGCAGTCCGGCTCCATGGAGTACTGGGAGACGACGCTCGAGACGACGGCCAGGCACATCAAGGCCACGGCGCGCTTCTACGACGAGGCCGACGCGCGCGCCGCGGCCGCCCAGCTCGACGGCTCTCAGCTGCCGTTTCACGCCAACGGCCGGCTGACGGTGCGTCTGGTGTACTCGGTCAGGTTCAAGGTCGCCAGCAGCATCTACGACGCCCTGGCGCAGCGCATCGGCACGCTCTCCGGCGGCGTCTGGAAGGAGGCCCACGTCCGGTTCTTTGCGTACCCGAGTCCGAGCCAGCAGCAGAGCTACCGCATCCTGAAGCTCGAGGGCGAGTCGGACAAGGCGGTGGCCGCGGCCAAGGGGGAGCTCGACCGCATCCTGGGCGGCGTCGTGGCCCGCGACGACGAGGACCGTCCGCTCTGGGATGCGTCGCTTGGCAGAAACGACAGCAGCCTGTGGCTCGAGGTCAAGCGGGTCGGACGCGAGACGGCCGGCCTCGTCGTGGTCCGCAGCAAGGCCAAGTCGCAGCTGCTGCTGTTCGGGTCGCAGCCCAAGTGCGACGAGGCGCAGAAGCGTCTGCAGGCTCTGTGTGCGAAAAGCGACAAGGCGTCGGGCTCGCCGCAAGACGGCCACATCGCCAGAGACCCCGTCGAGCAGCAGGAGACGGCGACAAAAGAGCTGCCGGCCGCCAGGACAGCCACGGCGGCAGCCGACTGCTGCGTGTGCTGGACCGAAGAGGCCGTGCCCATCCAGACGTCGTGCGGCCACATCTACTGCCAGGAGTGCTTCGACAACGGCTGCGCGTCTCCGTCGGCCGGCCAGGCCGATTTTGCCCTGCTCTGCCACGACCAGCGCTGTGGCCGCCGGCTGGCCCTCGCCGACCTGCAGGAGCACCTCTCGTCGGCCGCGTTTGAGGACGTGCTGGTGCGGTCGTTTGCCGCGTTTGTGCAGAGCCATCCCGAGCAGCTGCGCTTCTGTCCGACGGCCGACTGCGGCCACGTCTATCGGGTCTCGGCGCCGCCGTCGCCGTCGTCGCCGCAGTCGGCCGGCACGCACACGTGTCCCAACTGCCTGCAGGCGACGTGTGTGGCCTGTGCCGAGCCGCACGACGGCGCCATGACCTGTGCCGACTACGGCGACCTGCGCTCCGGCGGTGTCGCCGCCTTTGAGCGGCTCAAGACGGAGCTCGGCGTCAAGGACTGTCCCCGCTGCAAGACGCCGATTGAAAAGGTCGACGGCTGCAACCACATGACCTGCGTGGCCTGCAACGCCCACATCTGCTGGGTCTGCCTCAAGACCTTTTCTGATGGCAGCCTCGTGTACGGCCACTTGGAGGATATGCACGGCGGCCACGTGGACTTTGCCTAGGGCTGTTGGTTGTCACTGTTCTCTTATTCCTGTATGTAGCCTGTGAGGACAACTGCGACACGTTGGTATTTCTGCCTGCATGAAACCTGTCTCCCGACAGAGTGTGAATCTTGTGTGTCCCCCTCTTCGCCCCTCAGTCTGGCAGCCGCCACAGGCCGTCGCCCAGAAAGTGGGCGTCCTCGACGACGGGGCCCTTGCCCTTGTCCTTGACGTCCTTGGTGCCGGCGACGAGCAGGCCGACGGCACAGGCCTCGAGCTTGCCCTCGGCGGTGATGACGACGGGCTCGCCCTTTTGGAGCTCGCGGCTCCAGCGGCCCTCGTCGTCGGCGGCCTCGCGGTCGTCGGGCAGGGTGCGGGGGTCGGGCAGGCGGCCGCCGGGGCTGGTGAGGCCGGGGGCCATGAGGGTGGCGCCGCCGAGGACGTAGCGGATGGCGCCGCGGTCGATGCGGATGCTGGGAAACGCCTGGGGGAAGCGGTGGACGAGGCGCAGGTGCGGCAGCAGCGGCACGTCGCCCGGCTTGCCCGACTCGAAGAAGAGCGGCTCGCGGTCCAGCACGTACAGCACCGCGCGGTCCGGCAGCTTGATCGACTGCAGCGACGCCTTCTTCGGCAGCACCTCGTCCGCAAACGGCACCAGCAGCGGATACGTCGCCAGCAGCGACTGCCGGAGCGACCGCTGCACCGACGTCTTGAGCTTCTGCGGCGGGGCCGACGTGATCCTAGAGGGGGGGAGGGGGGGGGGGGAGGGGGGATTGTCAGAGGATGTGTGCAGCGGAGTCCGCTCCCAGAGAAACTCACTCCTTCTTGAACATGGTGGTCGTGATGCTCGACTTGCCGATGTCTGTGGCCCAGAGCCCCGCTGCAGAAAAAGGTCTGGAGGCTTATCTTATCGGTTGGGCGGGGTAGCTCTGATGATCACTGAACTTACTGTAACGAGCACTGTAACGAGCACTGTAACGACACTGGTCACGCAACTACACTGCAAACAGCTGTACAGAATCAATTGTGTCATGGCACCTGTAAACAGCTGCAGCACATCACTCCCCTCTCCCCCTACCCATGGTACACATTCTCTACCGTCCCGTCCTGGCCCAGAATCACATTCAGCCGCGCCGGCTCGTGGTCCTTGGACAGCATCTGTCCCGGCCGCACGATCCGCGCGTGCTTGGGCAGGTCCGTTTTCGAAAAGGCCTACCCGGTCAGCGAGACTGCACAACACATTCCCCCTCTCGCACATCCTCGCACATCCTCGCACGTACCGTCTCGCTCGAGCTGCCGTCGGTCAGCGTCTTGCCCACCAGCTTGAGCAGCCACTCCTGGGTCTCGCTGTCGCCGAGGTTGTTGGCCGTCACGCCGGGCACGATCAGAGGCATCTTTGCGGGCGTTTGTAAGCGTGGTGATGGGGGTTGTTTTGAGTGTGCTGTGCAGGGGCTCGCAGGTTGGGTTGCCGGTCAGGCCAAGCTTATATTGGCGGCAGGTGCCTGGCGATGACGTCGCCATTTTATATGGAGCCGGAGCCGGAGGGGCGCCGCTCTCTGTCGCTTACTAAACACAACTCGGCAGAAGCATGAGATGAGAGATCCTATTAAGAAATACCACCGCCCTTCCACCGGCGCGACGGCGCAACAACTAATAAGGGGTATAAGACGTACTGCTCGTCGAAGTAGGGACTGGGTGAGGTATCTTTGTTTCATTGAAACGTTGAAATGCAAACAAAACCGCGCATATGCCCAGACTTTAAAAAACATATGCCAAAACGCAACAACGGCCATCTGAAAAGGCCTGCTCTCCAGAAACTGGCCGGCAGAATGGCAGAACTGCAGAACGGCAGAATGGCAGAACGGCAGAACGGCAGCTGCAGCTGCAACTGCAACTGCAACTGAAACTGAAACTGTACCTGCAACCTGCATCCTGCGTCCTGCATCTGCAACTGTCCTGCGTCTGCAACTGTGCCTGCAGACTGAAAAACGCCACCTCCCTCCACTCGTACACATCGCCTCGTATCACACATTACTCATACGTCCCGCCAGCATGCTCAAGCCCCGGTGATCTTCCGCCACCAGCTGCCGCGAGGCGTCGCGTCCATAAACGCGCCGTTGCGGCCGTCGCTGCCTTCGGACACGGCCTGCTGGTCGCCACGGTCGCTGCGGTTGCGGTCTCCACGGTCGCGGTCTCCACGGTCACGGTCTCCACGGTCGCGATCTCCTCGCTCTCCACGCTCTCCACGCTCTCCACGCTCTCCACGCTCACGCTCGCGCTCGCGGTCATGTTCCCGCTGACGGTCCCGGTAGTATCGCTCCCGCTCCCGCTCCCGGTCGTCGCCGCGTCGCTCCTTGCGGCGCCGGCCGTCGTCGGCTTCGGGGGCTGCTGCTTCTGCTTCGTGGTACCGCTGGCTGTGCCGACGACGATCGCGTCGTTCTCGCCGCGCCGCCTCCTCGTCTGCTGCTGCTGCCGCCTCTGCTGCCGCTGCCGCTGCCGCTGCTGCTTCGGCCTCGGTCGGCGGTGGTGGCGCGTCCGAGTGCTCCTTGACCCACGACGATGTGCCCGAGTGCGGCCAGCTCGGCTTGCCGTGCTTGTCCCGTCTCTCCCGGTCGCTGCGCGAGTTCACGTGCTGCTCCTCCGCCTCGGAATGCCGCCGTGACGTCTTCTTCCGCTCTGCTTCCTCTCGCAACGCCCGCTTCTCGGCCTTGCGCCGTCGTCGCCGCTCATCCTCGTCCTCCCGCTCGCTCTCCTGCGCGTGCGCCTCCGGCCGGTGCCGGTGTCGTCGCTCGGCATGGCGCCCTGCTTCCACTTCGGCCGCAGACCGCTCCCGCTCCTTGCGCAGCCGCCGCCGCTCAGCCCGCTCGCGCTCGGCTTGCTGTTCGCGCTCGGCTGCCTCCCGCTCCTCGGCGGCTCGTCGCTCCGCCTCCTCGCGCCGCCGGGCCCGTCGCGCTTCGCGCTCTTCTTGTCTGCGCGCTTCTTCTGCCGCCTCTTGTCTCCGTCGCCGCTCGCGCCGTTCTTCGTCCTTGGCACGGCGCGCCTCTTCTGCCGCCCGTTCGGCTGCTTCCCGCTCCGCACGCCGCGCCCGACGCGCTGCCCGACGCGCCTCCTGCTCTGCGTCCCCCACGTCCGCCTCCTCGACCACCGTCACGCCCTGTATCGTGTGCCGGCGTCGCCCTGACGGTCGCACCTCCGGTCGTGCCTCGGGCCGCACTTCGGGTCGAACTTCGGGTCGAGGTGCCGGGGCAGCTGCTGCGGGATTCAGCTTTCCAAACAGGCCGGCAAAGCCAGATCGCTTGGCCGTTGCCGGGGTAGAGTTGGCACGCGTAAGGTCTGGTGCTGCTGCAGGGACGTCGACTATGACTTCTTCTTCCCGGTGATGCTGGCGAAACAGATGCCTGTCAGCGCCTCTGACCTCCGCGTCAATGCCGTCATCGTGCATCCTGCTCCTCACCTTTGTTCTGCGCCGCTCTGTCCGCACCATGGCGGGCTCGGCATCGGTAGTGCCCACATCCTCGTCTTCGGGGCGGGGCTTGGCAGATCGCCGGCTGCCCAAACGGCCGACTCCGAGAATCTTGGCGGCTTTGGACGAGATGTCGGCTGGCTCCGGCGGTGGCGGTGGCGGTACGGCTCCGTTGGAGACGTCGACCGAGTGGCGCCGTGGCATCTTGTTGTCGCTGCTCCCGCCGTGCCGCTTCTCGCGGGTCGTGGCAGACCGCGATATCGGCGGCGTGCTGGCGAACACGCTCGGCCGCCGCAATGTCTTGGCCGGCAGGTCCTTGTCCTTACCGGACCGCTCGGCCTTGTCTGACCCGGACGAGTCCTTGGACGAGGAGGCCTTTTCGCCCCGGCCCTTCTTGGCGTCCGACTTGTGATGTCTGGACGAGGACGGCGGCACTTTCGCCTCTCGCTTCCCGGGCGCAGCCGGCACGGCGGGCGGATCCGGCGCAACGGGCGCCGCTGCGGCTGACCACATGCCCCACGACGATCCGTCGCGGCTGATCTTGGGCCGATCCTTCTTCGACGCTCTGGGCTCGGGTGGCGGTGTAGGGGGGCTGATAGGCACGGCTGTCGGCGCGACAGGTGCGGGTGGAGGAATGGGAGCGGCTGCGGCCTTGGCCTTGACTCTGCTGGTGGCACCCTTCTTTCCAGACTTTTTCGTCGATGCCATGTCAATCACAGCAACGTCTTCGTCTTCGTTGTCCAGCCCGTTCGCCTCATCCGCACGGTCGTTCTCCTCGACGGAAAAGGTCAGCGGCGATGCAAACGACCAGCGCGAGGGACCCTTCCTGGCCGGAGACGGTTGTGGGGCCAGTTCTGCCTCTTCCACAATGATGGGCGCTGCCCTGTCTCTCCGTGATTTCTTCTTTTCGATCAACGGCGGCTCCGCTGCAGCCACAGGCGGTGGCGGTGGAGGTGGCGGTGGCAGTGCAGCCGGTGGCAGATCGTCAACAATCGGGTCGTCGCGATCCTTCGCTGCAGCCTCAAACAGCTTGAGGCGGTCGGAAATCTTGCCGCTGACTCCCTTCTTGGTTTTGGAGATTGCCACGACTTCCCTCGCGATCGGTGGCGCGTCTTTGGTCACCTCCTCAACCACGCTACTCCTCTTTGAGCTCTTGCTTGTCTTGGTGCTCTTAGCGTCATGTGGCCATTCCACAACATTTGCTGACTCAGCTTCTGTCGTCTCCGTCGCCTCTGTTGCCTCAGGCTCCGAAGCCACCGACTTTTCTGTAGCGTCCGCCGTCGATGCCTCAGGCAGCGAACTCTTGCTCTTCGCCTTCTTCGATGAGCCCCAGAAGCTGAACGACGATGTCTCGACCTTGGGCGCCACCACCTTGGGCGCCAAGATCTCCTCGATCTGCTCCGGACTGAGGTTGATCAGGTCGTCCTCCAGCTCCTTGAACACGTCGTCTTCGCCGTCTCCCTCTCGGCTCTTGCCTTTCTTGTCCTTCTTCTCCTCGTCCTCCTCCGTCTCCTTCGCCTTCTCCTCCTTCGCTTTCTCCTCCTTCGCCTTCTCCTTCCCCCTCACTTTCTCCTTCTCCTTCTCCTTCTCCTTCTCCTTCTCCTTCTCCTTCTCCTTCTCCTTCTCCTTTTCCCTCTCCTTGCCCTTACCCTTGTCCTTCTTCTTCTCCTCCTTGGATTTTGACGATGACTTGGACTTGGACTTCTTCGCAGCCTCCGCAGCCTCCGCAGCCTCAGCAGCCTCGGCCTCCTCTCGCTCGCGTTCGGCCTGTTCCTCGGCCTCGCGAGCCGCTTGCTCCTCCGCCTCGCGCGCCGCTTGCTCCTCCGCCTCGCGTGCCACTTTCTCCTCCGCCTCCCGGGCCGCCTGCTCTTCAGCCTCAAGGGCAGCTTTCGCTTCGGCGCGCTTCTTGGCGCTTTCATTCAGAGCTTCGAGCTCTCGCTGCTCCCTCTTGAGCAGTTTGCGGCCGCTGTACTTCTTTTCCTGCAGCTCTGTCCTCCTTTGCTCCTCCTCCTCGATCTTGGCGTCCTCAGCCTCATGAGCAGCCTGCTCTTCGGCTTCGATCCGCGCCTTTTCCTCTGCCTCCCGCTGAGCAGCCTCTTCGGCCTCTCGTGCCGCCTCTTCAGCCTCTCGCGCTGCCTCTTCTTCTGCTTCTCGTGCAGCACGCTCCTCTGCCTCCTTCGCTTCTTGCGCCTCCCTCTTCACCCTCTCTTTCTCTGCCTTTCTCTTCTCCTTTTCAAGCTTCTCCAGCTCCTTCTTGCTGAGCTTTGGTTCCTTCTTCTTTTCTTTTTCCTTCTCTCTCTCCTTCTCCTTCTCCTTCTCCTTCTCCCTCTCCTTCGACTTTGACTTGGACAAGGAACCAAAGTCGTCCCCCCAGAAGCCACCAGTACCCTCAGGCTTCTCGTCTTCCTCCTCGGGGGTCGGTGTCGGATCACGTGGTGGAATCACAGGCTCTTCAACCACGGCCTTGGCCTTCTTCCCCTTCAGCTTCTTGGCGATTCCCCAGCCCCACGAACTCTCCTCTTGTTCTGACTCCTCTTTTTCAACAATCTCTTCTGGAGGGTTGTCGTCCTGTTGCTTGTCCGCGACGCTAAGACTGTCAAGGAAATCTTCCTGCTCTGCCTCTTTGTCGTCTTCGTTGTCGTCTTCGTTGTCGTCTTCGTTGTCGTCTTCTGTTTTGTCAGGCTCGTCCCAGATGCTGGCTGTTGCTTTCTTGCCCTTCTTGGTCTTTGCTGTGGCGCCCCAGCTCGTCCAGTCCTCGCCGGCGCTTCCCTTGCCGGCTTTGTTGGCAGATGCACCATTGTCACCATTCGTAGAACCGTCATCCTTGCCCTTCTTCTTCTTCTTGTCCTTCTTAGAAGATATCGACCACATGCTGTCACCTGGCTCGGCCGTAGGCTCTGGTTCTGGTTCAAGAGCGGAGGCTTCCGGCTCAGGCTCAACGTGTTTACCCTTCTTTTTCTTGTCCTTCTTCGTAGTGAAGCCCCACGATGCTTCCACTTCGGGGGCTGGTGCTTCAACGACTGGCTCAGGTTCGGGAATGACTGTCTTGCCCTTCTTCTTCTTGTCCTTCTTGATCGTAAACCCCCACGCATCGTCCTCTGCCTCAACAGCGGGAGGTTCTGGGACTGGGGGCTCAGGCGTCGATTCGCGTTCGGCTTCGACGGCCTTGCTGCCCTTTTTCTTCTTGTCCTTTTTGAGTGAGACGGCCCATGAATCCGCTTCAGGTTCGTTGGCGGTGGGTTCCTGCTCCGATTCCGGCTCCGACTCGAAGGCCTTGCTACCCTTCTTCTTCTTATCCTTCTTGGTAGGGAGGCCCCAAGTGTCAAGCTCCGGTTCCGGTTCGGGTCCGACAACTTTGCTGCCTTTTTTCTTCTTGTCCTTTTTAACAGAGAAGCCCCATGTGTCCTCTTCTGGTTCAGGAGCGGGAGGTTCAGGCTCGGATTCGACGGCCTTGCTGCCCTTTTTCTTCTTCTCCTTTTTGACAGGAAAGCCCCACGTATCCTCGTCTGGTTTTAGTTCTGGGGGCTCCAATGGGGGTTCAGGATCGGGTTCGACAGTCTTGCTACTCTTTTTCTTTTTGTCCTTCTTCATGGAGAAGCCCCATATACCCACCTCGGGTTCGTCGGCAGGGGGGTCCGGCTCAGGCTCAGGCTCAGGCTCAGGCTCAGGTTCTGGCTCTGTTTCTGGCTCTGGCTCTGGCTCTGACTCCGGCTCCGGCTCCGGCTCCGGCTCCGGCTCTGGCTCCGGCTCTGGCTCTACTACTTTTCCTTTCTTTTTCTTGTCTTTCTTGTCTTTCTTCGTAGTCAGTGTAGCCCATGAGTCGGCCACCAATTCAGCCTTGGCGGGTTCTTTCTTGGCCACCTCGGGCTCTGCAACAACTGTCGTCTTTCCCTTTTTCTTCTTCTCCTTCTTCGTCACCGGGAAGCCCCACGGATCTTCTTCCTCCTTCTTTTCAGGTTCCGGCTCTGGTATTGACTCTGGTTCCGGTTCCGGCTCCAACTCTGGTTCCGGCTCGGGCTCGGGCTCAGGCTCTGATTCCTTCTTGTTGCTCTTCTTTTTTGTCGTTACTCCCCAAGCACCGCCCCCGCTGTCTTCTTTCTCCTTCTCCGGCTCCGGCTCCTGGGGTTCGAAAGCCGCCATAGCTGCAGCAATCTTTCCCTTCTTCTTCTTCTCCTTTTTCGTAGCCGAAACGCCAAAGATGTTCTCCTCCGCTTTCTGAGTCTCTACAACAGGTTCGGGTTCCGGCTCTGGTAGAGGCTCTTTTTTGCTGGCTTTCTTGCCCGATTTTGCACGACTGCTGCTGCCCCATATGTCTTCTGCCTTCTCCATGATGAAAGGCTCGGGCTCAGGCATGGGCTCTGCCTCAGGTTCAGGCTCGGGTTCAGGTTCCGGTTCAGGCGCTGCTGGCGGTTCAGGCTCCGGCTCCGGTTCCGGCTTGGGCTTGGGCTTCGGCTCGGGCGCAGGCGCAGGCTTAGCAGGCTCGGGCGTCTTCTCTCTCGTTTTGCCAGTTGCTGAAGCCCAAAAGGAAGAGAAGAAGCTCTTTGGAGCCTCCGGTTCGGGCACTGAATGCGTTGACTTTGAGTCCTTCGCAGCCCCATCCTCAACCACAACCTTTTTCTTTTTCTTGCTGCTGCCCCAGGAGAAGCCCCAGTCGTCCTCCTCATGCTGTGCGGCTGGCTCAGGCACAGGCTCAGGTTTGGGCTCAGGCTTAACTTTGAGTACGGGTTCCGGCTCTGGTGCCGGCTTCGGTTCTGGTTCTGGTTCTGGTTCCGGTTCCGCAAGCTTGCCCTTCTTTTTCTTTGACTTCTTGGCCGTTGCGTCTCCCCAGGCGTTAAATCCCAAGTCTTCAGAAGCGCCGAGGATGTCTTTTGGAAGCTCCGGTACAAGCTGCTCGGGCTCCTCTGCGGCAGCGTCAGCCTTGACCTTCTTTTTCTTTTCCTTCTTGGTGGAAAAGGATTCGAGCGTGTCGTCGGCAGCGCTTCTCGAATCCGGCTTGCTCTCTGGCTCGGGATCAGCCACCGACTCTGGCTCGAGCTCAGGCTCCACATTCTTTCCCTTCTTCTTTTTCTTGCTCGGCGCAGCTGCGGTGGCCCAGCCAAAATCAAACTCGTTGAGACTGCCCGTCTTCGGCTCTTCCACGGCGGAAGCAGATGTCTCGACGTCAAAGGAGGCGGTAGTGGTGTCTTTTGCTGGAGTGTCGGTTTCTGTAGAGAGAGATGGATTGCTTTTCTTGCTCTTCTTATCCTTTTTCGCCGTCATACTTGACCAGAAGCCGCCTTCTTCTTCCTTTTCGGCAGGTTCTGGTTCAGGAGTCGGATCCCGGGTTGGCTCGGGCACAACAGCAGCTGCAGCTCCCTTGAGCTTCTTCTTCTTCTTCGTTGCCGGAAGATCCCACACCAGATCATCCTGGGGTGGCGCTGCCGGTTCTAGGACAGGGTCTGGGTCTGGGTCCACTAGTTTAGGCTCTTCAACGGTCGTCTTCTTCTTGGAGTTCTTGCTAAGACCCCAGACATCCCACGAACTATCTTCCTCTTTCTGTTTCTCTGCTTCTAGCTTCCTCAGTGGTGGTGACGGTGGCGCTGGCTCTGTCTCGGGTTCTTGTTCGAACATACTGGCCATGGCGGCAATCTTTCCCTTCTTCTTGGGTTTCTTTACTGCCGTTGCTGCACTCCACACGTCGGCCATCACTGTGGAATCAGCCTCTCTGGTGAGCATGGTGGTCTCGACCTTCTTGGATTCAGATGCGGGTTCTGGCTCGGCCTTTTTCTTCCTGCTGCCCGACAGACCCCAGCCGCCCCAACTGTCGTCCTCTTGCCCTTTCGAGGCTGAAGTATCCTTCTCTTCGACCGGATCTGCGTCCCAGAAGTCCGACTTTTTTTTGTCTTTCTTGGCTGTAGATGTCCCGAACCCAAAGTCGTCGTCCGCCTTCTTATCCTTGCTTTTGTCCTCGGTGACAAATGAGTCCAGATCGCGGTCCCCTCCGAAGTCGCCAAAGCCCATTGTCTGATTCTTCTTTTTCGGCTTGGATCGATCGCTACCCCACGGATTGTCCTCCACCTCGGCTTTCTTGTCGTTGATTGTGGCAGGATTGCTCGAACCGCCAATATTCCAAGACGAGCCCCAGCCGCCAAAACCTTGTTTGGCTTTGGTGGTCGATGCCTGATCTGGATCCAACGGTGGGTCAGGGTCATTGAGCTTAATATCTTGGAACGCGTCCAAGTCTCCAGTTGCGGAGGTCTCCGGAAGTGAGGCGTCGCTCTTCTTGGTCTTCTTCTTCTTCGTACCCGCCGAGGCGGAATCCGGCGCGGCGTCATCCGCGTCCTTCTTTCTGTCGTCGCCACCATCCCCGCCGCCAGAATTGGTGTCCTTGCTTGCATCGCCTGCTGTACTGTCCTTCTTCTCGCTGCCGTTGTTGCCATCTTTGTCGTTGCTGTGATGGTGGCTGTGGCCGTGGGTGTTGGCATTGCTAGAGCTGTTGGTCTGGCCCTTCTTTTTCTTCTTCGGGCCGGCTTCCTTGAAGCCTTCTGAGGAAGAAAAGTCCACGGCGGTGTCTAGGCTAGGATCACGAAACAGGCCAGAGCCACTCTTGTGTCTGCGGCGGTCGGACCCGTTGTGCGCAGGCGAGTCGCCAAGCCCCGATTCGGTCCAATTCCGCTCAATCGGACGGTCATCCGTTCGGCTTGGGTCAGATATGGGGGTGGCATCTGAGAAGTCGGGTTCGGACGTGAAAGGTGGATTGAAGTTGCGTGTCCATTTGGGGGCGAGGCTCGGTATAATAAGTTTGCGTGTTGATGTCAGTGTAGCTTTCGGGGCGTGTGAAGATGCCGCCAAGTCCTAAAAGAGTCATCAGTACACGCTGTTCGGCAAGGTGATTTCCCATAGAACCGTAGAATCAGAGAACAGTGAAGGGCGTTCATGTCGCCGAGCACCACGATACGGAGCAGCGGCTGCAGACGTGGCAGAAAAGGGAATAATGGGTTTCCCAGTTTCACCTCCGGTGACCTGCTCTGTAGGTTTGGCAGGTCCCTATGCAGAAACGCCAGCACGCAAGCAGAGGCCCTCTCTAGGAGACAGCAGAGGCGGGGGAAAGAAATTTAAAGAGGGGGAGGTATGGCCAAAAAAATTGTACAGATATAAGAGAAATAGAAACATCAGAACCTGACCGAGGCGGTTATATCCCCATATGGCGCCCTCTCTTGTGCAAACCGTTGCGCGAGCCTGGTCCCGCGCACGTATATACAGAATATGGCAGGCCCATGAGACAGGAAAGCAAAGTCGCGGTGTCATATGCGACACGGTACAGGGGAGAAGCAAGGCATTGTGGTGCTGAAAAGGAAAGCAAAGTAAAGAGAAATCTCACCCGAAGTTGTGTCCAGGCTGAGGCAATGCAGCGCATGCGGATGCGCAAGTCCTCTGCAGACCAGGGAGCACCAGAGAAGCTGTCCACCGCGCCATCATCCCACCCAGTCGTCTTTCTCCCATACCGAATCGCTGGGTAGCCATATGCGCCGCCTCCTATGGCTGCGCTGCTGGAGCGCAACACCAAAAGCTGGGCGGCGGCCATCTTGATTGTCTAGCAAACTGACGGTGCACTGGAAGATGGGTGTCAGACTCATGGACGCAGCGGGCTGTGGGAGCCGGCAGTGAGGAGCCTGTTGTCGGAGTGTCGTAGGAGTGGGTGAAGGGTCGCGGTTAATTCGGCGACGGGAAGAGGGGTATCGATTCAGTCGCGTCGTTCGCAATGCCAGCCAGGACTACGGTTGCAGCAGAGTCGAGACTGGGAGTCGAGACTGGGTCGAGGTCGGAGGCGGTCGAGGTATGTGGGACAGCGCAAATCCCACGGAGTTCCTGCTTGTCAGAAAAGAAGCGAGCAGCGCCTGCCTTACCTGGCTCTGGCCACAGGGAGAAGGGGGGGGGGGGGGGGGGGGGACGGAAAGGGGGATGGGGCGACAAGTCGTCGCGTCGGTCAGTCCCTACAATTCCTTGTTGAAAAAGTCAGTAGGTGTAAACGGCGGATTTTTTAGCCTCCGGAGGTTGTTTTCCTGTCCTCTGTCTGGTCGGCGCTCGATCCTCATGGCTGCAAGGGGACGGAGGGCTGAGAGATAAGGGGGCCAATGGGTCGAGGGGATTCGGGTTTGGGAGGGGCTGCAATGAGCAGGATTGGTGGTCGCATTGGCAGGGTGATCGTGAGATGCTGTAGGGACCATGCAGTTTGGAGCAAAGGGTGGGAGGGCATCGCAGGCGACAGGACAGAGGACGGTAATGGAGGGTGGTGTTGTGTGACACACCTGTTGTTGGCCACTGCGACCGCCGATGTTTTTCGTTGCTGGCAGTGGACAATGCTGTCATGCAGGAGGTATTAGAACATCAGGGCGGTGAGGAAACCTGGTTGGGCGGCAACGGTGGGAGGAAGAGAGGCCATGCGCGTCGAGGGAGGGCGGCAGGGAAAGAAGTTGGTGGGCTTGGCATGCGATGTGAGCTGGAGAATGAGGTAAGATGCGTACGGAGTGTTCTTTGCAGAACAAGCAGGCTGCTTCTGGTCCTCGAGTGTCTGAGTTTGCAAAGCAAGAGCCGGTTGAGGACAGGGAGGTAAAACACAAAGACAGAAGCAAAGACAAAAAAGACAAAAAAAGACAAAAAAGGAAAACGCAAGACAGGGTCGACAGAACCAGGACGACTGAGAGCGAGAGACTGCGGGATGCCGACGCGGGATCACGCTGGAGTCGGGCTGGTGGCTGCTGATCTAGGAACGAGACTACTCCGTTCTAGGTGTGGGAGACCCAGCCGATAGCGAGCACGCACAGCGCGAACCTCTGCCGTGTTTTGTTTTTTTGTTTCTTGTCTTGTCGGGGTTATGTGTTTGTGTTTGTGCCGTCTTGACGTTCGTACGACGCGGTCTCGGTCTCGGTGGCCGCGTATCGTGCAATCTTTCGATTCCCACGCGGGACGTGCAGGGGAGTAGAAGGAGAGAAAAGAAAGCCAGGCCGGAAGAGCAGAAAAAAAAGAGAAGACGAGAGGGACAGGAGGCGCTTTGATGGATGGACCAGGGGGGGTGGCTGGGAACGACAAAAGGAGGTAGAGGCAGACAGCAGCAGACCAGACTGAGAGGGAGGTGGGTGTCGAGGGCGGGTGTTGCAAAGAGACCGCCGGTACGTGAT
>JANSMH010000225.1:0-44127 GCA_029299595.1 Grosmannia serpens
CGGCGCCCGAGCAGAAGATGGTGGCCACGGCGGTGATGCCGGTGACAAAGGTCGGAGTGCCGATGGCGTGGTAGCCGAGGTCGAAGTCGCCGGTCTGGGAGGGACGCAGCCGGCCGGAACGAGCGCGAGAGGCGAGTGTGCGGCGGTGCAGATGTGCCGACGTGCAGACGTGCCGACGTGCAGACGTGCCGACGTGGAAGCGTGGAAAGCGTGGAAGCCTGAAAAGAGGCGAAAACGCGCAAGGGTGAAAAGTGGAAAAGCTGTGTGGATCGGAGAGGCCGAACGAGGCAGGAGAGACTCGGCGCGCTGGGTGGCACAGGCGACCGCTGCTTCGTGGGACCCTGCGACGGTGGAAAGGGGAGGAGGGGGGGGGGGGAGGAGGCCCGCTCGGGATGAAGCTGACGAGAACTGGACGTGCTGGGCGGCCGGTGCGGGTTTCACGTCGAAACGGCGCAAGGGAAAAAAAAAGACGCCAGAAGCGCCTGCGGGACGCCAATTCAGCATTTCAGACCCCCATCATCACTCCAGCCGTGCCCCACATGGATGACGTTCTTGGATTCTTTTTATCGTATTTTATTTTCCAGCACTGGGGCAACTGGCCCGCCGCCAGCGGCGGGAAGGCGCGGGACAGCTGGAACAGCTGCAACAGGCAACTGCGGAACTACTCGAGGGCCGTGCGCCACAGTACTATGTAATCCGCCGAGTCCGCCGAGCACGTGCGTGTTTCGTATGGATATATCCCGAGTTTAGAGTTTAGTTTCGGTTCGAGTTGGTTCGAGTTGGATTCCAGAAGGTGTCGGGGGGCCAGAAGACTGGACCAGACGAGCCGGACGAGCCGGACGAGCCGGACGAGATGAGCCGGACGAGGCGGGCCGAATGCATGCAGAATTGGGTCAGTTCCAACCTTGCAGAAGTCTGAAGCTTCTGTCCAAACCTCCTGTCCAAGCCTTGTCCAAACCATTCACAAGTTCTTCACTCCAGAACCTCCATTAGACCTCCACCCACCACCCTCCACCCACCACCCTCCTCCCACCACCTTCCACCCTCCTCCTCCTCCTCCTCCCACCACCCCCCTCCCACCCCTAATCACCCTGTGGCTGCGTCAACCGCCGGAATCCCGCCAACACGTCGCCGTCCACATTCACGGCCCAGTCCGCCTCAAACTGCTGCTCGCCACCGCACCGCCCCACGAGACTCTGCAGCCGCAGCAGGATGAAGTCGTACGCCCGCTCCGTGTGCACCGGCTCCTTGGCCGCCAGCGCGTTCTCGGCCGTCTGCAGCGGCGTGTCGTACTCCGTCGTCGGCGGCCCGTCCCACACGTAGCAGTCCGCCTGCGTCGCGTCGCCCTGCGCGTCCGCCACCGTGCTCGTCCACATGGAGAAGTAGTCCTGCAGCCTCCCCAGCGTCAGCCCCTGCACCGGCGGCGGCAGCTCGCACAGCCGCGTGAGCGCCAGGCACGACAGCTTGAGGTGCTCCGAGCTGCCCATCATCTCAAAGACGCCGAACCACTCCGCCCCCAGCCAGCTCCAGACCGAGCCGATGTCGCCGCCCGACAGCAGGCTCTTGGCAAACACCCCCGGGTCCGCCAGCGCCAGCCACCCTAGAATGCTAAAGTACTGGATCTCCGTCGTCGGCCCCACCGGGCTCTGCTTCGCCCGCGGCCCCGTCGACTGGTGCGCCTCCCACGCCCCGTGGATCCGCTCCAGCATGCGCGCCAGGAAGCCCGTCTCCTGCAGGTCCTGCACGATCACGGCCACGCCCTCCGGCCCGCCCAGCACCTGCGCCGACTGCACCAGGTGGCGCACCACCGCCGCCGCCTCCTGCACCTGCTCCGTCCGCGTCGTCTCCATCGCGCAGGCCAGCCCGTTCAGCAGCGGCCTGCGGAACCGGTCCGACAGCGCCGTCGACGGCTCCAGCACCACGTAGGCGTTGGCGATGCGCAGACACGTCTCCACCGCCGGCGAGTCGTACTCCAGCAGCGGGATCGCCGTGGACAGCAGGTCGACCAGGCCCCCCGGGAGCGGCGACGACGACATGGCCATGACGCTGCTCCACAGCTCCAGGCCCTCCTCGAACAGGTGCTCGTGCACGGGCG
This sequence comes from Grosmannia serpens, assembly GCA_029299595.1. Lineage (NCBI taxonomy): Eukaryota > Fungi > Ascomycota > Sordariomycetes > Ophiostomatales > Ophiostomataceae > Grosmannia > Grosmannia serpens. Next base: position 2,096 of record JANSMH010000225.1, read on the forward strand.
AGTCGGGGTGCACCGCGTCCGCCACCAGCGGCAGGATCATCTCGTGGTACCGCTGCGACGCCGCCTTGAGCGCCATGATGAGGCTGGACAGGACCGCCAGCACCGCCTGCTTGATCATGTACGTCTCCGGCCCGGCCGACGCCCAGACCGCCGGCAGCGCCGCCACCACGCCGTCGCTGAACCGCGCCGCCGTCGTCTCCATCCGCTCGATCAGCACGCGGATCGTGTCCAGCACCGCCAGCTTCGTCTCCTCGTTCTCCACCTCCTGCAGGAGCCCCATCAGCGACGCGAAGATGTCGGCCGAGAAGGGCTCGAACGCGTCGGCCGCAAAGGCAATGTTGACCGTGGCCTTGATCTGCCGCGCCGCGGTCAGCCGGACCACCAGGTCGTTGGCCGCGTCGGCCCTGTTCAGCAGGTGGGCCGAGATCGAGTACACCGTCCGCGTGGCCTCGGGCTTCAGCTCGTGAAACGCCCAGGCCGAGAGCAGCATGGCCACGCGCCGCCGGAGGACCCGCGCCAGCTCGCCCTGTGCCTGTGCGTCCCGGACCAGGGTCGACGCCACAAACCGGTCAAAGTCGAACCGGCCCTCGATGGCCACGGCCGCGTTGCCCATGGCCGTGTACACGCCCTCCTTCTTCAGCACGTCCATCTCGCCGCCGCCCATGGCCCGGTAAAAGTATGCCAGCAGCGGCTGCACCAGCATGCTCTTGCTCTTGATCAGCAGGCCCAGAAACAGCTTCTCCGCGCAGGGCCGGACCTGCCACTCCCACGCCGAGCCGGCCTCGCTCTCTTCTGCCTCCCACTCCTCCGGATCCTCGTCCCAGGCCTCCAGGTCCGACTGCCGGAAGACAAAGAGCCTGCTGACGATCACGTCGACAACCTCCAGCATGAACTCGCTGGTGAACAGCTGCGTCTCGATGATCTGCTTGCCCTGGGCCTGCTCTCGCCGCGTCTGCTCGTCGCGGTTCTTAAACGCGACCATGGGCCGGCTGACGATCTGGTGGCAGCTCTTCAGCAGGAGCAGGCCCTTCAGCGCGAGCTGCTCAAAGAGGGGGCCCTCCACCTTTGGCTTGGCCATCCGCGCGCTGCCGCCCCCCTGCCTGAGGCCGGCCGACGACGCGAACACGCTGGCAAAGCTGGACACGATATCCCAGTAGACGTGCACGAGCACGACGGAGTTGGGCAGCAGGGCAAAGCTGGCCGGGTGGGCCTCGCACACTTCAATGTGCAGCTTGGCCAGCTGCAGGAGGTGCTTGCCGAGGATTTCCTGGTGCGGCGGGGGCGTGTCCATTTCTGGATGGATGAGGCCGACGAAGGATTCGAAATTGGCATGCGAGAGGCTCCAAAACTGCTGGATCAGCGTCGAGCGGACAGGGTTGTCGAAGCCGCTGACGACCAGGTGGCGGATGGCCCTCAGCGAGGTCAGGCTGTTTTCCACGGCGTAGTCGGCATTGGCCGCCGCGCGGCTCTCGCGGACCAGACAGCCGACCCAGATGTCTGTGGTGGACCGGTATATCTCGGCCAGGACGTAGAGGATCTCCTCCGACATCTGCTGCAGGGCCGACTGGGACCGGCGCAGGCGGGCCGTGGACAGCTCCTTGATGACGCGGAGGAGCAGCTGGAGCGTGCCGTGCAGCTGCGCCGGGTTCGCGTCCTTGACGCTGCGGAGGATGGCGATGATCTCGGGCAGCGCCGTGGGCCACTCTTGCGGGTAGTCGATGCGGACGACCTTTGCGGTGAGGACGGCGCTCTGCAGGGCCAGCGTCTTCTCGCTCTCGGCAATGGTGCCCTCGAACAGCCTCGCGCGTATCTGTGCCTTTTCGTCCGGCTGGATGCCGCCCTTGATGTTCGCAGCGCTTCTCCAGTCCCGGTCGATGCCATTCTTCAGCATGATAATGGCCAGCAGCCGGACGCTGTCTGGCAGCGAGTGGTCGAGGTAGACATTCTGGCGAGCAGAAGCCGGGTGGTCAGCTGCCGCAGCCGGAGCGAGGAGGGAAGGGAAGGTAGGGAAGGGAAGGGAAGGGAAGGGGAGAGACAAACTTGGAGGGCAGAGTAGAAGCCGCGGTGGGTTTTCCATTCGTCGAGCTGTTGGGTTGCCGACTGTCTCTGGTTGTGATCGTGGGAGGTGCCGGCTTGCAAAGCTCTGCAGAGGTCCGGGATGTTGAACGGGACGGCCTCGCCAGGCACCTCGATGGCAAAACTCATGTTGGGACGGCGCGCGGGTGTGCGGACGTCTGGAGCGCGGCCGGCAGCAAGTTGGTCGGACGCGAGAGTCGCGTTCTGGTGAGAAGTCTGGGAGGGGGGGGGAGTTGTAGGTTTTGGTGGGGTAAGTCGTTAAGCTCGTTAGCTTGTTAGCTGGACAAGCTGGCTAGCTGGGACAAGCTGGTGTTACATAGATAGGCTCTTATCGCGATAGATGCAATGCACAAAGCGGGGTTTCGCCAAGGATGGGGGGGGGTTGAGCCATGTCGCCAGCCGGTCAGAGGAGAAAGCTTGTGCTTGTGCCCGCATATAGCTGCGACTGCAGACTGGAGTTTCCATCAGTGTTCTTGGCCTCCCTCCCCTGGTGTTCTCCCTCCCCCGAACAGACAGCAACATCATGGCAGACGGCGACCGCCCGTACGACGGCCATGCGACGGATGCCTGGCTGGTGTGCACGGCGTGCGGCACGCAGTTCCCGACGGCCGACCGCGAGGCGCTGCCGTCGTGCCTCATCTGCGACGACCCGCGCCAGTTCACGCCGCCGTCGGGCCAGGCCTTTGCGACCATGGCGGCGCTGCGGCGGCGGCACCGCAACGTCTTCCACCCGGCGGCCGGCGGCGACGGGCGGCTGATGAGCATCGTGACCGAGCCCAAGCTGGCCATCGGCCAGCGCGCCATCCTGGTGCGCACGCCGGCCGGCAACATCCTCTGGGACTGCCTCACGCTGCTGGACGCGGCCACCGTCGACCACGTCCGCGCGCTCGGCGGCCTGCACGCCATTGTCATCTCGCACCCGCACTACTTCTCGTCGCACGTCGAGTGGGCCGACGCCTTTGGCTGTCCCGTCTACCTGCGCGGCGAGGACCGCGCCTGGGTCGTGCAGCAGTCGCCGCGGCAGGTCTTTCTCGAGGGCGCCGCCGTCCACGACGTGATGCTGGGCGGCAGCAGCAGCAGCAGCAGCAGCAAAAACTCCGGGGCCAAGGCCATCCGCCTGGGCGGCCACTTTCCCGGCAGCCAGGTGCTGCTCTTTGACGGCCATCTGCTCATCGCCGACACGCTCGTCACCACGCCCGCCGGCATGGGCAGCTGGGCCGCGGACGCGCTTGGCCGGCCGCGCCGCCGACCCGCCGGCATGAACTCGTTTGCCTTCATGTGGAGCATCCCCAACATGATCCCGCTCGCGGGCGACGACGTCTTTGCCATGTGGGACACGCTCAAGCACCACGACTTTACCAGCACGCACGGCGCCTTTGTCGGCCTCGACATCTGTGCCGACGACCTCAAGCAGCGCGTGCTCGAGAGCATGAAGATCCAGACCCGCTTCGGCGGTTGGGCCCGGCAGGACTCTTGGGACCGTGTGTAGTGGGAAGTGCAGGCCGTCTGGCTGTCGTCTGTCGCCTGGCTGTCGTCTGTCGTCTGGCTGTCTAACTGCTGCCACCCTTATATCCACCCCTCACCGTCCCCCAATGCATCGCAAATAAAAGCATACTCCGTAACTCCCGCTGATCAGCTGGCTACTGCTCGTGCTCGCCGCCGCAAAAGCCTGCCGTTTTCCCCGATCCAAAGCTTCCGGCAGTCGTGGCTTACGTAACCGGCCAGAACAGTGTAGCGGTCCTGGTGGGGCAGGCACGACCACGTTGTAGAAGTCGCACCTTCCAAGCTTCCAGAGCTCAACCCCGTAATCCATTCCATTCGGTGGCCGTTTCCAAATCGTCATCCTCACCAGACTCACCGCCCTCACCCTTTCAGCAACTCCTCGTGACAACCCCCTCCCAGCCCAACCCGTCGCTTTCTCTCCCCTCGGGCCTCCCCGACATGACGCCAACAGCACAAACATGACCTCCATCCCGACCGGCCCGGCCACGCCGGGCATGCAATGGCTCGCCATTCCTGTTGCCACCAGCATCATCATCTTTCTCGGCTACAGCTCGCAATGGCTCTTTTACTCGGCCTCTTACCTCCAGCCGGGCCCGCTGTCGACCACAGAGTCGGCCATCTTCAACGCGCTGCTCTGCTGCCTCTGGTGGACATACTTCAAGGCCTGCACGGTGGATCCGGGCCGCTATGTCTTTGACGCCTCCACCGTCTTCGACCCCTCGACCGATCCGATGTCCCAGGCCCTGCTCTCGTCCTACTCCTCGTCGGCCTCGTCGGCCTCGTCGGCCTCGTCCACCTCGTCGGCGCACACGCCCGCAGTCTTGCCCAGGCGGTGGTGCAAAAAGTGCCGTGCGCCCAAGCCGCCGCGTGCCCACCACTGCCGGCACTGCGCCCGATGTGTGCCCAAGATGGACCACCACTGTCCGTGGACGGGCAACTGCGTGTCGATGCAGACCTTTCCGCACTTTCTCCGCTTCGTCGTCTTCACCAACGTGTCGCTCTGGATGCTCTGCTTCCTGCTGGCCCGGCGCTTCTATGCGCTCTGGGAGGAGCGCCATCTGCCCTCCTATCTGGGCCCGTCCCTGACGGAACTGGCTCACCTGGCCATTCTCGCCCTTGTCGGCAGCGCCACGACGCTCACCCTCGCCATCATGCTGTACACGACGATGAGCGCGTGGCTGTTCAACACCACCATGATTGAGTGTTGGGAGATTGACCGTCACGAGGCCGTCGTCGACCGCTACAACAGCACGCAGCCGGACGGCACCTATAGGGATGAGGATGACGACTACGACGACGACGACTACGACGACTACGACGACTACGACGACTACGACGATGATGCCGATGCTGATGAGAATAGCTCGCGCAGGCGGACAGTGGCTCCGCAGGCGCGCGTCGAGTTTCCGTACGACATTGGCTTCTTTGGTAACATGTCTCAGTCTATGGGTACGATGAACGTGTTGCTGTGGTTCTTCCCCTTTGCCGGCGGGCCCACGGTCGCGCTTGGGGGCTCCGGGGCAGGCTGGGACTGGCCGGAGAACGGGTTCAACAGCAGGCCGGGCATGTGGCCGCCTCCGGACCCGGACAAGATGAGGCAGGCCGAGCGCGAGGCGTGGGAAAAGCGCGCGGACGGGGGGGTGGCCACGGCGTCTGGACACGACCATTACCTCTCGCCCAACAGCAGCTGGAAGACGGGCTCGCCCGAGGAAGAAAAGGCGGCGTTCCAGTCGCGGCAGGCGGCGGATTTCCGGCGGCGACAGCGCGGCACGGGAGCCGAAGAGGAAATCGAAGAGGGCATGGACGGCAGGCCGGGGTGGACAAACGCAGACGGAGACCGACTGCGCGACTACGGGGTGGACGAAGAGGTGGACGGAGACGAGGAAGACGTGCCGTTGGCAGAGCTGATACAGCGGCGGAAAAAGGGGCAGTGAATCTAGTCCTATCTGGATATGCATACATGTGGGAAAGGAGGACAGGTGGCGAAGGGAAAATATGGGTCTGGATAGAGCACTGGCGGTCTGTAAGATACGAAGCCGGGTCGTTTCAGCGAACATGGACAATATGCCAACGATATCTAAGCTCACGTGATCATGAGGCGGTCCAAAGGGGTGAGAAAGGGAAAATCAAACAGTATATGGGATCCTCTATAGCTTTTGTGAAGGGGGGGGAGGTAAGAACGGGAGGAGGGGGGGGAGGTAAGAACGGGAGGAGGAGGGGAAAGGGGAAGATGGGAAGGGGAGGAGGGAGGAGGTAGGACGGAGGAGGTAGGACGGAGGACGGAGGAGGGAGGACGGAGGAGGGAGGACGGGAGGACGGGAAAGAAAGGAAGAGGGGAAAGGAGGGGAAAAGAGGGAAAAGGATGGTAACAGAAAGAGAAAAAACAGAGCAAAAAGAAAGAAAAGAAGAAAAAACACGCAAATAAAATGTCCTCCTCTATATCCCCTCCAACATCCCCCTTTATATCCCCCCATATCCCATATCCCCTATACCCCCTATACCCCTATATTCCCTACCACTCGTCCGGCTCGTCGCGTCGTGCCGCCATGGCGTGCTTCCGGGCCAGCAGGGCGTCGGCGAGGCTGCTGGTGGCCGATGGTGTGGGCGTGTTGCCGCGGCTGCTGTCGGACGAGTTGCTGAGGCCGTTGAGGCTCATGCCGGAGTCGCGGGGCTGCAGCACGGACGACGCGGCCGACGCGGCCGACGACCGGCCGACGCTGCTGCTGCTGCCGCCGACGGGACGGCGCGGAGGAGCCGGGGGTGCTCGCGAGGTCACGGCCGGCGCCACGACCTCTTCGACATAGGCGGCCGGCACCCATGCCTGTTGTTCGCCGACCTTGGCCAGCCACCAACCTGGGGGGTTAGCAGGGGTTGAGGTGGGGGTGGGGAGGGGGGGGGAGAAGAAGGAGGGAGGGGGGAGAGAAGAAAGGAGGATGGAAAGAAGGGAAGAAGGAAAGAGGGGAAGAAAGAAGAAAAGGAGAAAAGAAGAAAAGAAGAAAAGAAGAAAAGAAGAAAAGAAAGAAAAAAAGAAAGAAAGAAAGAAAAGAAGAAAAAAAGAAAGAAAAACAAGAAAAAAACAAGAAAAAAATAAAAAACACAAAACAAAATAAAATAAAAACTCAAACGCGAACCCAGACTCAAACGCGAACCCAAACAAAAGACAACCAAAACTCACCATTGTTCTCCTTTTGCACAATATCGATAATCTGCCCCGCGTGGATCGACAGCTCGTTCTGCTTCTGGCCCTGGAAGTCGTACAGCACCTTGGCCGTGATCTTGTTGCTCTTGACGGGCGGCGGCGGCGGCGGCGGCGGCAGCGGCTGGCGCCCCGACGAGCTGGACGTGTTGCGCGTGTGCGACGGCAGGCTGGCGGCCGGCTTGTGCGGCGTGGGCGCGGGCGACGGCGACGACTGCTTGCGCGGCACGGGTGCGGGCGAGGGCTTCTTGGCCACGGATGCGGTCGGCAGGGCCGGCAGGGCCGAGACGGGCGCAGCGGTCGCGGTCGCGGTCGCGGCCGCCTTCACCGGGCGGGCCGCGCGCGCGTTGCCGGTCAGCCGCGACGGCCGGCCGTTGGGGCCGCCCGGCCGGATCAGCTTGCCGCGCGTGATGGGCCGGGCGGCCACGGGGTTGGCCCGCGGCATCGGCCGCGACACGGAGCTCGGCGGCTCGCCCGGCTGGCAGTGCACGGCGCCCGACTTGTAGTGGTCGGCCGGCACGGTCGAGTCCTTGAGCACCTTGACCAGCTGCATCTTGCCCGGCTTCTTGGCGTACTCGATGCTGTCGGCCAGGCGGAGGTTGAAGCCGGCCGGCATCACGCGCTGCAGCTGCGCAAACAGCTCCGTCTTCAGCACGCACGTCAGCAGCGGGTCGGCCTCCTGCGGCGAGCCCACGCCCAGCGAGAACCAGTCGTCGCGGGCCGTCGACGCGCCGATGAACTTGATGGCCCCCAGCGGGATGGCCCGCTCGATGGCGATCTGCGGCTGGTGGTTCACCAGCATCTGTGCAATCACGTAGAACTTGCTGCCCGTCACCACCAGGATGCGCGGGCTCGCCTTGCTCGACCGGCCAAACTTGGCCTCCAGCATCTCGCCGCGGCACGAGAACACGGCCCGCTCGTTGGTCCCGATGCCCGTCGCGCTCCGGATCACGCTGCCCGGCCCCGTCGACGCGTTCAGCCCGAGGTAGTCGCCCAGGAACCGCCGCTGCCCCAGCAGGCTGAAGCGCCGCCGCTCCTTGCGGCCCCCCAGCAGCCGCTGCCCCCGCTCGCGCAGCTCCAGGTACTCGGTGCCCACGCGCTTCTTGCGCCAGAACCGCTGGATCCGCGTGGCCGACTCGGCGCGGTACGCCAGGTACGCCCGCCACATGCGCTGGATGCGCGCGGCCATGTTGTGCCAGTACCGGTCGCGCATGTGCTCCAGCGCGAACAGCGTCTCGGGCGACTTGATAAAGGCCTTGCTCACGCCCATCTGCCACTCCTCGGCCGGGATGCCCGTGTCCCGCAGGATGTGCCGCACCGCCTCCTCGGACGACCCCGTCCACGTGTACTCGCCCGCGTACGACGTCGCCGGCGACAGCAGGAAGAAGCGCTCGACAAACTTCTCAAACGACTGCCGGTACGCGAAGCCCGCCCGCCGGATGCGCACGTTCTCCTGCAGCCCCAGGTACTTGATCTGGTGCAGCACGTTGTGGCCGTTGTACTCGCTCGCCGACTTGTTCTCGTTCGGCTTGATCGTCCGGATGTACGACGGCTGCGACTTCATCAGCGTGTCCACCAGCGCGTTCGCCGACGTCCGGATCCGGTCGCCCGCCGTCGGCGGCTGCCGCCGGTTGTCCTGGTCCACCTGGTGCGGGAACAGCGCGTGCACGAAGCCGTTCTGGCTCGCCCCGAACAGGTTCAGCAGCCCCTTGAGCAGCAGGTCCTTGTTCTTGTCCGTGATCCCCTCCACCGTGTACGCCACCTCGCCCGCGTAGTGCTTGATGATGAAGTTGCCCTGCCGCGGCGTCAGGTTCGCGTTCGACATGCCGCTCAGCGCCTGCATGAACGTCCGGTCGCACGCCGCCGGGTCCGCGTGCGCCGTCTTCGTCGCGTCCTTCATCGCCGAGAAGATGCCCGGCGGCCGCACCGACTCGATCAGGTCGCACACCACCTTGTTGTCAAAGTACTTGATCGGCGTCCACTGGATCTGCTCCCGCGCGTACTCCTCCTGCTCCGTCTTGAGCGTCAGCTGGATGAAGATCTGCTGCAGCTTCTCGTTGACGTAGTTGATGCACAGCTGCTCGAAGCTGTTCTTCTCAAAGATCTCGAACCCGTAGATGTCCAGGATCCCCACCGTGTTCGCCGCCGCCTGCCGCGCCTGCAGCGACCGGTTGATCCGCTCCACGATCCAGTCGAACATGTTGTTGTAGATCGCCTTGGCCAGCGCGTCCCGCGTCGCCACCGCCTGCGCCACGTTCGCCGGCGACTCGATCACCTCGCCGCTGCGCGGCGTCAGCACCCGGATCGTGATCGCCGACACCAGCCGCTGCGGCTCCACCTCCAGCAGGTACGCCAGAAAGTCCGCCACCGACTGGTCCTGCACCGCCGCGTACCCGCCGTCGTCCTCGTAGAAGCCCAGGTTGCCCGTCCACAGGATCGCCGACAGCATCCGGAAGATGTCGTCCTGCTCCGCCTGCGACAGCCCGATCACCCGCATCGCCTGCAGCGTGTCCGCGTACTCGGCCACGTCGTCGATGCCGTCCACGTCGAAGCACCGGCTCCCGCTCGTGTACGCGTACGTGTCCGGCGTCTGCAGCCCAAACGCCTGCCGGTACGCCGCCGACGCCCCCTTGGTCATCTGGTAGAAGATGTGGAAGTTGCGCTCGCCCGTGATCTGGCCCACCACCCGCGTCTTCTCCAGCAGGTAGTTGGTGATGTCCGCGCCCACCGGCTCGCCGCTGCCGTTGAAGTGGATCTGCAGGTACTTGCCGAACCGCGACGAGTTGTTGTTGCGCAGCGTCTTGGCGTTGCCAAACGACTCCAGCAGCGGGTTCGTCGCCAGCACCATGTCCTTGATCTCCTTGATGTCGCCCGTGTCGCCGCCCGACACGTTGGCAATGTACTGCATGATCCGCTTCGCCGCCTCCGTCTTGCCCGCCCCCGACTCGCCCGAGATGATCACGCACTGGTTCTCCTTGTACGCCTTCATGTTGTAGTACGCCGACTCCGCGATCGCAAACACGTGCGGCGGCACCTCCAGCCGGTTCTTCCCCCGGTAGCTGTCCAGCACCTCGTCCGTGTAGATGCCCAGGTCCCGGAACGGGTTGACCGACACCAGCACGTGGCCGATGTATGTGTAGATCTCCGCGCCCTCGAACCGCTTCTTCAGGTTCTCGTTGATCGCCTCGTTCGACACCTTGCTCAGCAGCGTCAGGTCCGACACCCCGATCTCCCGCTTCTTCGTCGTCTCAAACGTCGCCTTCTTGGGCCGCACCGCCCCGCCGCCGCCGCCGCCGCCGCCCGCCCGTTCGGGCTTCGCCTGCTTGTCTCTCGGTCGTCGTGTGATACCCTGCGCGCCCAGGAAGCAGCCAGCCCGTGTCAGCACGAGGTCACAAAGGGGGGGGGGGGAGGGGGGCGGGTTTTTCGAGAGCATCGCCGAGCAGCCCGGCTTCCACCGCAGCGACGTACCATGGCTGACCCCGTCTGAGGGAAAGGTGGAAAGGGAAAGGGGGGAGAGGGGGAGAGGGGGGAGAGGGACCGCCGCAGATTCCAAGGCTCCCGTCAATTGCTGGCCGGAAAGCTTGTCGATGGGTTCGTGATGGGAAAGGGGGTCGTTGCTCGTTGGCGATGGCTTCGGCTCGACCTCTGTCGCTGGCCCTTTGTCCGGCAGAAGAGGAAAAATCTATACAGGTACGGCCGTGACTGCTGGGGCAAGGCTTGCGTCGCCTCTCCGTCGATTCTGTAGCGGAACTTCAGGGAAGACGCCGATGTCTAGGCACGAACATGACAAGTCTACGCAATGCGGGGTGCACAGCCACACACAATTTGCGCCGCCACCTCGGAAGCCACTGCTACTATGTACGAGTAGTACGGAGAACGCTTGAGTGTACTTCGCGTCTCCGCTATTCTGCGCCAATTTCTGCCGCCGAGAGGTACCTAGCGGAATTGCCGGCATTCTCACACCGTATGCATTCCTCGACCTCGAAAGGGAGGCTGTACGGGTCGGCAGCACTCAGAACTACTCGTACGCTTGGAAAATCCCTCTTCCCACGTGGACTCGAACTCCCTTATAAATCCTGCCCGAGTTTACGAGCATGGACACCAAGCTGGCCTACTCCGTACTCGTATTGGAAAGCCGTAGCGGAGTCCGGAGTATGATTCCATTCTCTGAAGCCCCTGGACTTGTCTGTAACCAGCTTTGCCCGCCGATCATGCAGGATAAACGACCTTCCGTCCCCTTCTACTGGGTCCAAAATGCTTAGCACGCCCCCCACCCCAGTCGCGTGGCCGTAGATAGTAAGAGGCATTGTTCCGAGCAGAAGGCAGGTGTCGAGCATTACATAGTAGAAGAGTTTGGCAAGGACCATGGGATTTGGGTGTTTGATGGCATTTTGAACCAAGATGATGGGAAAGTTGGATGGGCGTTTGCCCTGGACCAAGATACGAGTACATAGCCGTGTATGGCGTACTCGTACTGGTCGGTGACAGGGTAGGAGAAGCGGTGAATACGGTCGAGCTCTCAGCCTTTTCAATATCCAGGAGATCGGCTTGCACAGCGTACGGAGTAGTGCCCGTGGAACATTCGATATCTGTGGCAATACGAGAATCTTCCGTCCCGCAGATGCACAGCAATCTTAGAGAGTAATTACAAGATGTCGACTACGAGCACATACATGCCCTTGCTGCCCTCCACCCTTCGCCCCGACCAGGACGGCAGCTTGGTCCGACATCCGGTAGCATTTTGTTTGGTGCCGCTCGTGGCCCGCGGAGAGTTCTTTGCGAGCAAACAGAGCCTCAATGGGTTGGCACGGACCGGCCAACAATGGCACCACCGCAGGGAGGGAACGGCGCAAGCACGCCGGCCCCCAACTTCTCTGGGCAGGCCATCTGGGGGGTTGCCGTGGACAAGGTCAGACGAGAGATGGGGTGACAGGCGACGACAGGAGGGACAGCCGGCCGGAGCGACGGCCAGCCGACTGCAGCAGGAACGAGGACTGGCCCATTTCACACGGCCAAGCGAGCTGGTTGGACTGGCTGGACTGGCTGGGCTGGCTGGGCTGGCTGGGCTGGCTGGGCTGGCTGGACTGGCTGGACGGGCAGCCTGCAAAGGAACAATGGGGCCAAAAGCGGTCTCTCCTTTGCAGGTCGACAATTCTCTACACCTGATTGGCTACTGCGGCCAATGGCATTGTGGGCGCTAGCCGCTTCGGGAACCGGCTCGCTTGGTGTGGTGGAGAAGGGATACATGCAAAACAGCAGCGCGGACCGCAGGACCGAAAGTAGCCGTTCCTGGACGGCGGTCCCCTCGCTGGCTCGACATAAGCGCCCGCCGACGTGGTCACACTCTGTCGACCAACCACGAGCAGCACTGTTGTGCTCTATTCCTGGCGGGGGCGGCTCCTCCTGTCCTCGCTGCTCTGCTTTATCAACGACAGCCGCCGCATCGTAGAACCTGCTCCTGCTCCTGCTCTTGCTCTCCTGCTCTCCTGCTCTCCTGCTCTCCTGCTCCTGGCTGCCTCTTCCTCACATCTCTGGCCTGCTCTCCTCTCCGTTCTGTACATATCTCCAGCCGTGCTGCCAGCATCGATTTCCCTACTACGCAACCTTGCCCGTTTCCAGAACGACGACCCCTGTCACGACGAAACACCAATTTCATAGCGAGAACCCACCACGCCGAGCTTTGGAGTCGCCCCTCGTCAAAGCGTCTCTCTGACACCTGCCGTCTCAAGGCCTGACCGGCGCTCTGCTGCACTTCCGCTCCGCAAAAGCAGGGAAGAAGCTGCCTCGGCCATTCTGACACATGCACCTTTCGAGCACGAAACAACTCGTCGTGCGTGATCCGCCTCGGGGGGGCTAGTCTCTGTGTCCTCTGTGCCCTCTCTCGTCTCTCGTCTCTCGTCTCTCTCGTCGCTCTCGTCGCTCTCGTCTCTCGCAGCTCTCGTCTCTCGCATCTCTCGTCTCTCGCCTCTCTCGCCTCTCTCGTCTCTCCCTCTCCAGCCCCCTCTCTCTCGCCTGGCATCTGCCGTCCATCACGACCTTCCAGGCCACTTCTCTCCTCGCCAGACGCCCTCTATCAAGTTTCAGCCCACTTGACATCCGAAGAAAAAAAAAACACATTGTGTTCTGCCATTGTCTCCGTAGCTGTGGGCCCTACTTCAAGCTTCTTTTTGACTATCAGACACCCCCTCTCCGTTTCCCATACGACGCCGGCTTTCGTATCCACACACCCTCTGGCAGGCTTCTGGTCGCGTTTTCTCCTTACCCTTTATGACTTACAGTCCTCCCGCTGCCGCACATCCTCGCTTCCCTTCTCTTCTTCCTCTCCCCTACTCGGCCTGGTAGAAGTTTTGCCGTCGTCAGTCCCGCGAGCTTTCTCCCACCGCTCGCTCTCTTGTTCTCTTCGTCCTCTTCTTCTGCTCAACGCTGCTGGCTCAGATCGCTCTTTTTTGTCTTTATTTTATTTTATTCGTCTTTTACCTTCTAACCGAGTCGTCGCCGTCTGTCGCCGTCCTGCCACCTTCAGACCGCCGCCGCTACCCTCACGGCCTCTACCACACTGTCGCAGGTCGACACCCTTAATACTGCCCGTCTAGCCGACAAGACACAACCGCAAAGATGGGCGTAGCAGAGCTGCTGAAGAAGCAGCTGACAGCCCCGAAGCTGACATTCCACTTCTTGTTCTGGGGCCTCCAGTGGGGGATGTTCGCCTTTGGATGGTGCGTGGAAACGGCAACAGCGGAAAGGAGCAGGAGCAAGCGATCTGCTGACACGGGCACAGGCACAAGCAGGCAACGGACCCTCGGCTGTCCGGCCTGAACACGCTCACCTTTTCCGTGTGGATTTCCCGCGGCGCCGGCCTCGTCCTGGCCATCAACGGCACCCTCATCCTGCTGCCCGTCTGCCGGACGATTGTGCGCTTCGTTCGCCCAAAGGTGCGGTTCCTGCCGCTCGACGAGAACATCTGGTTCCATCGCCAGGTCGCGTACGCGATACTGCTCTTCTCCATCATCCACACCGCCGGCCACTACGTCAAGTAAGCAGACGGCGCACGTCGCCAGCCCGCCTCCTCCTGCGAAGCCAGCTGCTGACCGTGAGCACAGCTTCTACAATGTCGAGCTGAACCAGGTCCGCCCCGTCACCGCGGTGCAGATCCACTACACGCAGCCCGGCGGCATCACCGGCCACATCATGCTCCTCTGCATGCTGCTCATGTACACGACGGCCCACGCCCGCATCCGCCAGCAGTCCTTCGAGACGTTCTGGTACACGCACCACCTGTTCATCCCCTTCTTCCTCGGCCTGTACACCCACACCGTCGGCTGCTTCGTGCGCGACACCGCCGACGCCGTCTCGCCCTTTGCCGGCAAGATGTTCTGGGACCACTGCCTCGGCTACGAGGGCTGGCGGTGGGAGCTGTTTGCCGGCGGCCTCTATCTCGCCGAGCGTCTGTACCGCGAGGTGCGCGCCCGCCGCCAGACCCGCATCACCCGCGTCGTCCGCCATCCGTACGGTATGTATAGGCCGCGAGGAGGGCCGGTCCCCCCGTGGGCCACGCAAGAGAGACCAGACAGGACTCCCCCAGGCTAACGTCCCCCCTAGACGCGGTCGAGATCCAGTTTGCCAAGCCGTCGTTCAAGTACAAGGCCGGCCAGTGGCTGTTCCTGCAGGTGCCGTCGGTGTCCAGGTACCAGTGGCACCCGTTCACCATCACGTCGTGCCCGTACGACCCGTACGTCTCGGTGCACGTCCGCCAGGTCGGCGACTTCACGCGGGCGCTGGGCGACGCCATCGGCGCGGGCGCGGCGCAGTCGAAGCTGTACGACGGCGTCGACCCCATGGGCATGTACGAGGTGGCCCTGCAGAACGGGCAGCAGATGCCGGCGCTGCGCATCGACGGCCCCTACGGCGCGCCGGCCGAGGACGTGTTCGACAACGAGATTGCCGTGCTGGTCGGCACCGGCATCGGCGTCACGCCGTGGGCGTCGATCCTCAAGAACATCTGGCACCTGCGCAACGGGCCCAACCCGCCGACCCGTCTGCGCCGCGTCGAGTTCATCTGGGTCTGCCGCGACACCACCTCGTTTGAGTGGTTCCAGACGCTGCTGTCGTCGCTCGAGCAGCAGTCCGACGAGGCCGCGCGCATCCCCGGCAGCAACGGCACCGAGTTCCTCAAGATCCACACGTACCTGACCCAGAAGCTCGACATGGACACCACCCAGAACATTGTGCTCAACTCCGTCGGCGCCGCCTACGACCCGCTGACCGAGCTCAAGTCGCGCACCAACTTTGGCCGCCCCAACTTTGACAAGCTGTTCTGCACCATGCGCGACGGCATCCTCGACCGCACCTATCTCAACGGCCTCGAGGGCAGCATGAAGACCACCGTCGGCGTCTACTTCTGCGGCCCGTCGGCAGCAGGTATGTCGCATTCCACCTCCACCCCCTCGCCTTGACAGCCGCCACCCATACTAACAGTCTTGCAGCACGGGGTATCAAGAAGGCGGCTGAGTCAGCATCGATCCGGGAAGTCAACTTCCGCTTCTGGAAGGAGCACTTCTAGGCGTGCATGTCCCGCGTGTTTTCTGTCCTATTTTTATTCCTTGTGTCCTCTTCTTCCCATCCTTCTTTTATTACTATTTTGTGCTGCGTATAACCAGGGAAACAATTGTACAAGACAAGCCAGAGAACAATCTGTCCGCCAAAGGAACCGATCTGTTTGTTTTTGAGTCGCTGCGGGGCCATCGGGCCCCGACGGAGCGTGCAAATGGAAATGCGTCACGGACAGAGGTGCTGATATGATGTGGTGAGAAAGACGAGTAAACGAGTGTACGGCTGGGTAGACGAGCGTGTTGATGGAGTGCTTGGAGTGCTTGGAGTGCGGTCACATTGTGTTTTATTCTCGTCTTACGGCATATGTATAAAGCAGGCCACCCTTTTTATTATGACTAGCAGGAGCCATTTCACTGGCGTGTACAAACAGGTATAGCATCTATTACTTTGTTTTTCTCCAGTGTGAAGTCGTAGGGAGCAGCAGAGGCGCTTACTGTACAGACTGGGAAGGCATGCAGGTGGAAGCAGCCTCCTCGCCAGGGGGGCATCAGAGTAAGCAGGTGGGTCAGAGGCAAAACGCAAAGTGTCGCAACTTCGGCAAAGACGAAAGCGGAACAACCATATATTTTAAATGGGACCCCCCAGCATGGATTTGCCCTTGTCAAGGCGGGTGCCGAGTTAAAAGTGGTCAGATTCGGTTCCAAAGACAAGAACGAGATGAGATGACGGTGCAAAGTGGTGCCACTGCAACTTGGGGAGAGGCCCTCGGTTAGCCGAACGACGCAGGCTGGTGGTATCCGCGTATTTATGCATATCAACTCGTTCACATGGACATCCCTGTTGGCTACCATGTTGTTGCCCTTCTGCCCATCGAACGCGGCCAGCTGAGCTCTGTTGGTGAAGATGCGGTCGAACTGGGCCAGCGGGTCAGGGTCAAAGGGGGGGATGTCGAGAAACACATGTTTCGTGTCTTTCTCCTTTGCCATCGCTTTTCGTATGCGCTCCTGGCGACGGCCCGTCAGCAGCCACTCACACTTGCGGCGCAGCAGCCAGTGAGCAAGGCTCTGTGGTGGGATCTTGGCCAGATATTGCTGGTGAATATGGTGGAAGTGTGTCCAAGTCGTCGCCTGCCTCATCCTCGTGAACGAGAATCCGATCGAGGAGCCATAAATCACGCGATGTGTTCGCTGCAAATAGAAACCACGTCATTCCCGCCTCGGCAGTTTCAGCGGCGGCGTGGGAGACGTCCCAAGAGGCCAGCTCTGGTGCCGTGAGGAGGTTGCAGTAGACGATCCGTGCCTTGGCCGCAGCGGTGTCTCCCGGGTCATCGCCTGCCGGCAGACCCAGGGAGAAGGCAGGCCGGAGACCATAGCGAAACAGATCGTCCAGGCCACAGCGGAAGCGGTGCTGCAGCACATCCCAGAGGCGCAGCTCGGCGTCGAAGACATAGTCCTCGGTCAGGACGATGCGGTGAGACAGCAGCTTCTTTTGGCCATGCGCTGTCTGTTTCTTTTGACACGTCTCAAACTTGTGCCCTGTGAGAAATCGTCTTCCGATATGGCAGCCTCGACAGCATTGACATCCTTGCGCTTTCTCTTCTGCTGTAGGCGGATCTGTTGAGCCCGAGGAGAAGACGGATCTTTTACGGGACTGGACTCTCGAACAGTTGCTATGATGCTCGTGTGGTAATATTTTGATGGAAGGCTATCCCCAGTGGCGAACAGCATTGAATGGAGGGTGGTATGCAGTCCATGGCAGTTCGCCGGGACAGGAAAGGGCTGTCAAGGGATCCCGGCTACATTGTGTCTGTCTGCGTCTTTGTGAAGCGGCGTGTGTGTGTGAGCAAGAGGTATATGTGCAAGTTTGTGTGTCTTGCTCTGTCGAACGCTTGCCTAGTTTTGTCCCTAGTTTACCCCATATCGGGAAGGAACAGCCTTGGGAGCTCTCACCGCCAATGCATATCCTAGGGGAAAACAGCGCCCGTCGGCGCAAATGAGGCGGGGCTGAGCGCCCCGCGTCGACGACTGCGAAGCGGCAAGAGCTTGATATCGACTGTGGCAGGTGCAGACGGCAGAGCGAGACAGGCATGACAAAGCGGCCGGGACGGTAATTCAGAGTGTTTTGCTGGCAGAGGGGTCTTCGCGGCAGAATCACACAACCGCGCAACGCTATCAGACAGAAAGGGAATAAAAGGGCCGAGGAAGTGAGCCCACAGCGTCATATATTGCCAACAGAGACAAGGAGCACATGGCCCGAGAAAAGAGCAGCAGATAGAGCAGCAGAGCATTGTCCGTCCTTGTCGCGGCCACATCTTGGAATATCGTCACAGCTCCCGACAGCTCTCGCCTTTCCAGACATCATGTTGCACTGGTAGGGCTTCTCTCTCTCTCTCTCTCTCTGATCGACGTCGGCTCCCCTTCTCAGTTCTGGCTGACGCATCACCCGCGCCTCACAGGTACCAGGCCCGGCTGGCCTCCCACCCGGTCCTCACGCAGAGCATCACGACATCGCTGCTGTTTGCGACGGGCGACACCACGGCCCAGCAGCTCGTCGAGCGGCGCGGCGTCCGGGGTCACGACGTGGCGCGCACGGCGCGCATGGCGCTCTACGGCGGCACCGTCTTCGGGCCCGCAGCGACGACGTGGTACCGGTTCCTGCAGAGCAGGGTGGCGCTGAGCACGCCGCGCCGCACGATGCTGGCGCAGGTGGCCTGCGACCAGGGCCTGTTCGCGCCCGTCTTCATCGGCATCTTCCTGTCGAGCATGGCCGCGCTCGAGGGCTCGTCGCCGCGCGAGAACCTGGAGCGCAACTACCGCAGCGCGCTGACGGCCAACTACGCCGTCTGGCCGGCCGTGCAGATGGTCAACTTCTCGCTGGTGCCGCTGCACCACCGCGTGCTGTTTGTCAACGTGGTGTCGATCGGCTGGAACTCGTACCTGAGCTATCTCAACAGTGCCAAATGAGGAGGGGGGGGGGGGGGGGCGTTGAGCCTGGGCATAAGCCTGGCCAAGAAGTGACAAGCCTGGGCGATTACGCCAAGAGAAATGGCAATTTGGGGGGGGTTCTGTCTATAAATTTGGGCCGTATGCCGTTCGGCTTTGCCCCTGGTGAGATAGCGCATTTGAGAGCTTCGGGCAGCAACCAGGGCCGCTGCCAATACATCACATCCTTGTCCCAGCCGAGTGAAGAACAAGTGCAGCCACCTGCGACCGCCATGGACGACGACACGGCGCCGGCACCGCCAACCTTTGCCGGCCGTCTGCGCGTGGCCGATTTTGCGTACAAGGACGAGGAGAGGCCGACGCGGTCGAGCAGCAGACGCCGGGCTGCCGAGGCCGCGCAGTCGACGGGCGGCTCTCCGGCGAAGAAGCCACGCATCAGCACCAGCAGCAACAGGCAGACGCGCAGCGGCGCGAGCCGGTACGCGCCGCCGACGGCGTATGCGCACCTGAGCCTGCTGCCGGACGCGCTGGGGCCGGGGCTGCTGGTGCTCTTTGTCGGGCTCAATCCGGGGGTGCAGACGGCGCGCAGCGGACACGCGTACGCGCACCCGTCGAACCTGTTCTGGAAGCTGCTGCACCGGTCGGGCATCACGCCGGTGCGCTGCCGCGCCGACGAGGACCGCTCGATGCCGGCGCGCTTCCGCCTCGGCCTGACCAACATCGTGGCGCGGCCGTCGCGCAACGGCGGCGAGCTGCGGCCGGCCGAGCTGGACGCCGGCGTGGCCGTGCTCGAGGCCAAGGCCTGGCGCTGGCGCCCCGCCGCCGTGTGCATCGTCGGCAAGGGCATCTGGGAGAGCATCGTGCGCGTGCGCTACGGCACGGGCAGGGCCGGCAGGACAGCCGCCGGACAGCCGTCCCGGCCGGCATTCCACTACGGCTGGCAGGACGAGGCCGAGAACATGGGCCGGCGTCCGCCGTCGTCTCCGGGGCCGGAAGACCAGCTCGCGGAAGGCGTCCTCGACGACCCCGAATGGAAGGGCGCGCGCGTGTTTGTGGCCTCCAGCACCAGCGGCCTGGCCGCGTCGCTGTCGCCGGCCGAGAAGGAGGCCATCTGGCGGCAGCTGGGCTCCTGGGTCGAGGAGCGGCGAGGGGAGATCGAGGCCGAGACGGGACAGAAGTGGATATGACGGCTCTGTTTTTTTTTTCTGTTTTTTTTCCTTTTTTTTTTTGCATATGCGTGGATATCGTTAGACTATGGAAGGCAGCTGCGTCTCCCAGCACGAAAAAAAAGCACTGCTGCCACACCCAACGCGTTCGTGAGAACAAACGAATGTAAGACCAACAATGGCAAACAAGGCTGCGAGCCGGGTATCTCATAAAACCAAGCCCTTCGTTCTGTTCCGGCCCCAGCACTACCACTTCTGCTCAACCTAGACAAACACCACGACCAGCATGGCGGCCACGGCCGGCGCCAGGCCGACGTGTTCCCGCAGCCGGCGCATGCTGCCGGCGGCCGCGCTGGCGCTGTCGGTGCCGCCGGCGGCGGTGGTGCCGTTGGGCAGGGTGCCGTTGACGAGGAGGGTGCTGGTGCCGTTGACGTCGGCGATGCTGACGCCGCTGGCGTTGAGGGCGGCGTAGGAGCCGTTGCCGAGCAGGTCGGCAAAGTAGGTGCTGTTGGTGTTGTCGTCGCAGCCGCACTCGACCGTGGCGTCGCAGCCGCAGGCCACGTTCTTGGTCTCGTTGCGGTTCGACGACCGGTTGTGGTAGGCGTACGGGTGGCCGTAGGGGTAGTAGTAGATGGGATGGTACCAGGAGCCCGGCCAGAAATGGAGCGCGCTGCCGGCCGCCACGCCCGCGCCCACGCCCAGCGCGATGGGCGCGATGCCCGACGGCGACGTCTGGCCCGACCGGTACGGCACCGACGAGCCGCCGCTGTAGTAGGTGCCGCCGCCGTACGACGGCTTCGTGCCGCTGCCCGTCGAGGTGCGGCCGCCCGAACTCGACGACGACGAGCCCGAGCCCGAGCCCTTGCCACTTCTGCGGTCATGGGTCAGCATTGCAGGACGGATACACGAGAGAGAGAGAGAGAGAGAGAGAGAGAGAGAGAGGTCCGCCGGGTGGTCCGTACGAGCTGCCTCCTTTGCCGCTGCTGCCGCTGCTGCCGCCTTTGCCCGAGCTGGAAGAGCCTCCTCGCCCCGAGCCGGAAGAGCCTCCCGAGCCAGACCTTCCGCCTCCGCCTCCTCCTCTTCCTCCTCCGCCTCCTCCAGAGCTGCCGTCCGTCCACCCTTAGTGTCCGTCCATACAGGGGGGTTCGCTCAACATAAAGGGACCACTCGCTAAAGGGTAGAATAGCTAAAGGAGAGCAAAGAAAAAGAAAAAAAAAAGAAAAAAAAAAGGAAAATAGCTAAGACAGAACGTAGACGCAAGAGAGAGAAACGCACCTGCCTCCGCCACCCTTGCGCCGGAAGAGCCTCTCGTCTGCGGGCTCGTCGGGGCTGAACCGCGACGCCACAGCCACAACGGCATCGTCGACAAGGGCCTCTGGCACCGCCGCGGCGCCGACCAGGGGCGCCGCCATCGACGTCAGCAGGAGGATGCTGCTGTACTTCATATCGTGGTGGAGTTGTGCTTGTAGGCCTGACGCGAATGTGATAAGTGATGTATGCACCTTTGCAGACACGCATCCGGATATGAAACGGTGGGAATGAACGGAACTATACGCAAAGTGGAGAGTACATAATATATTGCCTGTAATGTCCCATGCGAGCAATACGGCCATAGGGCCTTCTTCACTAACGTATGTAGGCGGGGCTTACAGGGTGTGGGCAAAGGGGCAGTGCAGGCCGTTGTTGTGCCACATGATTGCCGATCGTTGCACTGTACGATACTGCTGGAGGAAGCCAGTCTGCCTTGCATTGCCTGTACATAGTAGCGCACTGGCCGCTATTTTTTGTGGGCCAGCAAACTAACCATATATTAGTTACGGTTATTAATCACCATCCATCAGACTATTTCTTTTAGCGCAAGGCATCCTGAACCTCATCTATTTTACATACGAGCAGTACGACGTACGAGACTTGTGCTTGCACCCCCTCCCTCGATGGCACCATCACCTCCCGATCGCAGTTTGCTCGACCGTCTCAATGCACTCAAGCCGTCCGGCCTGGACGGGTCCTCTCCAGCGTAAATGTCCTCTGGCGCTTTCGTGCTCTGCAGCTCGTCTAACCCGCCTCTGTCTGGTGCCCGACACAAAGATCCACTTCCCATGTGACCGCAGCTGCTCCTGACTCTCCGGCGGACGCCCTCGCCGCTCGGCTGCGGCTTCTCCGTCAGCAACGCGAGCCCCAGGACCGTACGCCGGGTAAGCGCCAGGTTGACCCCAACGCTGATCCCTCGTCCCCCTTGCCACCAACCGCACCGTCCGCGGTGCGCAGCCAGGGCGATGGCGATGGCGATGGCGATGGCGATGAGGATGAGGATGAGGATGAGGATGACGATGATCCCCTCTTGTTTTCGGACGAGCAAGCGCTCAACGCCTTTCTGGCCGAGGATGACGATGCCGGTGACGCCGAGGACGATGGCGAGAGCTTCATCTTGCTGCCAGACGTGCCATCGAGGAGCCAGCTTGGCGACGATGCGGATGACGAGAAAAAGGTTGATGACCTGCTGGAGAGCCTCGGCCGGCCCGATGCTGGGAAAGACGGCGGCGGCAGCGGCGGCATCTCCGACGCGGACGGCGACGACATGGCCCGCGAGGTGCAGCGGGTCGTCGACCAGGCCCGGGATGAGGCCGGGTGGACACAGCAGCACGAGCCCGAGGAGACGCGTCGTCCGGAAGACGCCGACGCCGACGACCACGACCACGACGACGACCACGACGACCACGACGACCACGACCACGACGACCCCCCCCTGCGTCTCCCCGCCGTGCCCACCAGGCTCGTTGACCCCCCCGACGCCGCCGACGACATTGCCGCGCGCCTCGCTGCCCTCCGCGGCCTGACCGGCCCTGAGACCGGCCTCGGCCAGACCGACGCCTTCGGCCTGCCGTCCGCGCCCACCTTCCAGCCCGCCGACGTCCGCCGTCCCGGCCTCCGCGCCCACGGCCGTGTCGGCTACTCGGACGCCGACCGCCGCTCCTGGTGCGTCGTCTGCCTCGAGGACGCCGCCGTCCGATGCCTCGGCTGCGACGACGACCCCTACTGCGCCCGCTGCTGGCGCGAGATGCACGTCGGCCCCGCCGCCGGCTTCGACGAGCGCGGCCACAAGCGTGTGCCCTTTTGCCGGCCCGCCCAGCCGTAGGTGCACTCGGACATGCATGGGCAGTCGGCACTTGTCCTGGCTGTAAGAGACGATATGTTTTGCATTGCTTTTATACCCTCCGCCCTCTTGTTCATTCCGAGGGCTTGTCCGATCTGCCTGCCTTGTTTGCCCGATTGAGTACCCTTTCCCACCTCAATGCAAGGACCCCCCCTCAAAATGCCGCCAAGTAATTACAGAAAGAAAAAAAATATTGAGCGACCAGAGCTCAACTGTCCATATCAGTTCCTTGTCCCGGATCCGGTACCGTAGCCTGAGTCATTCTGTCTGGCCCGTCCTGTGATATCCTGCCATGTGGCCCCAAAGCGGCGTCCTGTGCTTGCGAGCAGTCCTTCCTCCTCATCTTCCTCGGCCTCCTCGTCAATCTCGGAAATATCCAGCTTTGGCGTCCTGAACAGGGACGTCGCAAAGACAACCAGGAACACCGCCAAGAAGGCGAACTGCGCCCAGAAATCCACAGCTCCGAAAATCGGCCAGTTGAGCGTGACCCGGTTGATAAACGTCGACATCACCGTCGGCGTGCACACGTCTTTTGCCGCTGCTTCCCTATAAGCCTCCGAGCACGGCTTGATCCAGTTTGGGTGGTCGCGGCAGTCGGGCTGTTCACCGGGATGCGCCGGTGGGTTGAGACAGAATGTCTGGGTTCCGTAGCTGGCATATTGCGGCGCCACAAGCATGGCAACGGCATAGTTGAGAGCCAGAATCATCAGTGCCAGCATCACCGTCGCCATCAGGATGGCCTGCGGCGCAGTGCGGCCCTTTCGGATCTGGAAGATGCGCACCCAGAGGAAGCGGATGCCGACGGCGGCCAGCCCCGAAACAGAGCTGCTGAACAGGAAGAGGATGAGCAGCGCCAGCATGGCGTAGTCGACAGGGAACACCCGGGCCAGCTGCATGAAGAGCCAGTTGATCGGCTGGAAGACGTTGATGTGTCCGAGGATGTAGCCACAGCGCTGCTTGCAGATCGAGTTCGCAGCCTTGTCGATGCCCGTAATCAGCATCGAGACCGCAACGACGAGAGACAGCAGCAAGAGGAGGATGCCGCCGAGCAGCGTCACGGGCCGGAAGACGGCGCAGATTGTCGTCCACGTCCGGAAGACCCAGCTGTGGCCCTCGCCGCGAGCCTCTGCCGCAAGCCTCTCGCGGCGCCCCAACGTACGCTCTTCTCGCATGAGCGTCTCCAGCTCCCGCCGGTCCTTTGGCGACATGCCGCCGGACCGGTCGGAACCGCGATGCTCCAGCTGTCGCTGCCGCTCGCGGTTCTGCTCCAGCGCCGAGGCCGTCGTCTGGCCCAGCTGCGGTGCCGAAATGGACGGCGCGGACTTGATGAGCGAGATTGGCAGCAGCGCCATGCCAGCTCCCGTATAGAGGGCATACAGGAGCGTGCCGATCGTCATCAAGAGGCCCACGCTGAACGTGAGCGCCTTCTCTCCATTGTTTTCGGCAAGAAGTCGCCTGAAGTAGTCGAGATCAAGGTGGCTGCCGCCCGGGTTTCCTCCTGCTGCAGGAACCAAGAAGCCGACGAGAAGGAGGGCAACAACGAGAGCCAAAAAGATGCTGGTGTACTTGAGTGCGCCCCAGATGCGGCTGGTGGAGCTGCGGTAGCCGTCCTCCTCCTCGTCGAGCTCGTCGTACTCCTCGTACCAGAAGTATGTGAACGGTATGACGATCAGACAGAGAAGCGCATCCAAGCTGTACAGCGAGTAGTAGACGGCCTTCAGAGTGAAGAGGACGCTCTCCACACGAGCCGGGGTGGCCCAGTCTTTCTTCGCGCCGAGGGTGGCGTTCGTGGTGGCCGAGACAAGGGCGATGTCGACAGGCAGAAGAAACACAGTCGCCAGAAGCGCGGTTATGCTGACGACCGCAACGGTGTTCACAACGGCAGACCTGTCACGTGGCGCCTGCCAGGCGAAGGCGGTGATGATGGCTGCCACCAGGGCCAGGCCGACGGCCACCGCATAGGTGACCCAGATCAAGCTTGTCCGCAGAAGACCAGTCATGCTGAAGATGGAGACAGCAAGAGGCAGAAGCGGGAGTCGATTGTTGAAAACCGAATCGATCGTTGGGCACGCAGATTTGGGGAGGGCGGGACACGGTTTAATGTGGGAAGCGGTTGCATGTCGGCCCGGACAAAGGAATGCGCGCGTGGTATTTTGGCGCACGAATTCGCGTCGTTGTCGTAGCAGCGCGGCGTTTGTTGACGGGAGCAGACGGAATGAGGCAAAAGAAAGCGATGAAGAGAATTATTAAATGAAATTGGAGCCAGCTCTGTGACGTCGACGCCCTGCGAGAGAGAGGAAGGAGTGACGTTGCGCACGTAGCTTCCGTCTTTTTGGTTTCAGCCCGTGACGCAATGTGTGATAATACATAGTACGCAGCAGCAGACCTGGCAAGCTTGTGTGGAGCATCTTGTGGAGAGAGGATCGTGCTGACATAATCCGCTCCTGCCAGCTAGTGGGCTTAGTGCATAGCACCGCTGAAAACCAGCGGGCCAATCAGCGGGCTGGGCGCCTTGTGCTGTTTCTGCGGCGACTTTTGCAGCTTTTCCGCCTTCCAAATCCTGCAGCAATCCTGAGCTTCACGACGGCCCTCCCGCGCGCACCCTGCTCAGCACGCTCTGCTCGACCTCGGCCCGACGACCATGATCGTTCCCCGCGCGAGACAATGCAGTGCTACACAGAGCTAACGCCCCCGACGGCTGTCACGCACTCGCTCGCCCTCCCGTTGACATCGCCGCGTGCCAACAACCTCATCGTCGCAAAGTCGTCCCTGCTGCAGGTGTTTACCAGCAAGGTCGTGTCTGCCGAGCTCGACGCGCCGCCCGACGCGTCGTCCACCTCGCAGCCGGCCTACGCCTCCGCCACCAACTTTGACAGCCGCATCAGCAACGACGACAATGGGCTCGAGACGTCCTTTCTCGGTGGGGACTCCGTCATGCTTCGCGCTGACCGGGGAAGCATCTCGAAGCTGGTCCTCGTGGCCGAGTTCCCCCTCGCGGGCACGGTCACCGGCCTTGCGCGCATCAAGATCCCGGGCACCAGGTCGGGTGGCGAGGCGCTCCTGGTCGCCCTCAAGGACGCCCGCCTGAGTCTTCTCGAGTGGGACCCGGACCAGAACGACCTCACCACCATCTCCATCCACTACTACGAGCAGGAGGAGCTGCAGGGTGCACCGTGGGCCCCCCCGCTGAGCGACTACGCCAACTTCCTCGTTGCCGATCCGGGCAGCCGCTGTGCAGCCCTCAAGTTCGGCGCCCGGAACCTGGCCATCCTCCCCTTCCGACAGGCCGACGAGGAGGACGTCGACATGGACGACTGGGACGAGGAGCTGGACGGGCCGCGGCCCGCAAAGGACCCGTCTTCGGCGGCCGTTGTGAGCGGTCCGGGCGGCAGCATAGAAGACACCCCCTTTGCTCCCTCCTTCGTCCTGCGGCTATCCAATCTCGATACCACCCTCCTTCACCCCGTACATCTCGCCTTCTTGCACGAATACCGGGAGCCGACATTCGGGATCCTCTCGTCTCCAGCCTCTACGTCTGCCGTCATCGGCCGCCGCGACAAGCTGTCGTACATGGTCTTTACCCTGGACCTGCAGCAGAAGGCATCCACCACCATTCTCTCGGTGTCCAACCTGCCGCAGGACTTGTTCCGCGTGGTCCCCGTCCCGTCGCCAATCGGAGGTGCCGTTCTTGTCGGCGCAAACGAGCTGATTCACATTGACCAGTCTGGTAGAGCCAACGGCGTGGCCGTGAATCCTTTCACCAAGCAGAGCACCTCTTTCGGCTTGGCCGACCAGTCCGACCTGGCGCTGCGTCTAGAGGGCTGCACGGTCGACATCCTGTCTGCCGAGGCGGGCGAGCTGCTCGTCGTTCTGCACGACGGGCAGCTGGCCATTCTGACCATCCGCGTCGACGGCCGCACGGTGTCCGGCCTGAGCGTGAAGATGGTCCGCAAGGAAGCAGGAGGCGACAGCATACCTTCTGGCATAACCTGCCTCAGCCGCGTCGGTCGCCAGGCGCTGTTTGCCGGAAGCGACCAGGCCGACTCTGTGGTGCTGGGCTGGTCGCGGAAACAGGGCCAGACATCCCGGAGGAAGCCCCGTGCCAGCGGCGCGGGCCTCGATCTCGGTGCCGATGAGGAGTATTTCGACGACGAGCAGGAAGAGGGCGAGGAGCCGGAGGAAGAGGAGGACGATGATGATCTCTATGGAGACGGCCCGTCTGCCGCACAGACGTCTGGGCTCAACAACTCTGCTGGACGGGGTGGCGACGACCTGAGCTTCAGGATCCACGACCGGCTGCTCAGCATTGCCCCGATTCGCGACATGGTCTTTGGAAAGCCGGCACTGGTGGGAGAGATTGCCCAACGGAGCGACCAGGCAAAGATCCACAGCGAGCTCAACCTGGTCTGTGCCGTTGGGCGCGGACGGGCGGGAGCGCTGGCGCTTCTGGGCCGTGAAATCAACCCCGACCCTCTCGGAGCATTCGAGTTTCCCGAGGCGCAAGCTCTGTGGACCGTGTCCTCGTCGAAGCCGATCCCCAAGTCGATCCAAGGCGAGAAGGGCGCGGCGACGGTGGGCGAGGACTACGAGTCGCCGGCCATGCACGACAAGTACATGATTGTGGCCAAGGAGGATGACGACGGCTTCGAGACGTCCGACGTGTACGCGGTGACCGCGTCGGGCTTTGAGACCCTCAAGGGCACCGAGTTCGAGCCGGCCGCAGGCTTTACCGTCCAGGCCGGAACGATGGGGAAGAACAAGAGGATCATCCAGGTTCTCAAGTCGGAGGTGCGCTGCTATGACGGAGACCTCGGCCTGTCACAGATTCTGCCCATGGTGGACGAGGACACGGGGGCCGAGCCGCGTGTCCTGGTCGCGAGCATCGCCGATCCGTATCTGCTGCTGATACGGGATGACGCGAGCGTGCTGGTGGCCGAGATGAACAAGGACCTTGAGCTGGAAGAGCTGGAGCGGGAGGACGAGAGCCTGGTGTCTACCAAATGGGTCGCCGGCTGCCTCTACAACGACACCGCGGCGGCCTTCTCTGCCGTCCAGGCAGGCAAGGGACCCAAGACGAACCCGAGCATCATGGCCTTCCTTCTCAGTGCCTCGGGGACGTTTTACGTAAGTGCTTACATAATACGGTCGCACAAACGCTCGACCCCCTGTTCTAACAGCTGTGTTCCGTGTAGATATACGCTCTTCCCGACCTCAAGCAGCCCGTGTACGTGGCAGAAGGACTCAACTACGTCCCGCGGCTGTTTCTACCCGACCACAGCGTGAGACGGGGGATGGCAAAGGAGCCGGTGACGGAGATCTTGGTTGCGGATCTCGGCGATGCCGTGTCGAAGGCGCCGTATCTCATCGTCCGCCACGCCAATGACGACCTGACCATCTACCAGCCACTCAGAACGCCGTCGGTGTCGAGCAGCTTGTCGGAGAGCCTTCGGTTCTTGAAGCTGCCCAACCCCGTCTTCGCAAAGAGCCCCATCGCCGTTTCCTCGGACGACACGTCCTCGCAGCTTAGGACGATGCCGTTGCGTGTCTGCGAGAACGTTGGCGGGTACAGCACCGTGTTCCTGTCGGGCTCGTCGCCGAGCTTCGTCTTGAAGTCGGCCAAGTCGCTGCCGCGGGTGGTCAGCCTGCAGGGCACCGCCGTGCGGAGCCTGAGCTCGTTCCACACGGAAAGCAGCGAGCGCAGCTTCATCTACGTGGACGTGGAAGGGTCGGGACGGGTGTGCAGCATGCCGCAGGGCTGGAACTTTGCCGAGCTGGGCGTGTGTGCACGCAAGATCCCGCTCGACACGGATGCCAACGCGGTGGCGTACCACCCCCCGACGGCGACGTATGCGGTCGGGACCAGCGTGCTGGAGGAGTTTGAGCTGCCCAAGGACGACCCGCACCGGGTGGACTGGAACAAGGAGAGCACGTCGTTCAGGCCGCTGGTGGAGAGGGGGCGCCTGCTGCTGATGAGTCCGGCCAGCTGGAGCATCATCGACACGGTGGAGATGGAGGCGTGCGAGGTGATCATGTGCGTGAAGACGCTGAATCTCGAGGTGTCCGAGGCGACCAACGAGCGGAAGCAGCTCGTGGCCGTGGGCACGGCCGTTGCGCGGGGCGAGGACCTGGCGATCCGCGGGCGCGTGCACGTGTTTGACGTGGTGTCGGTCATCCCGGAGCCCGGCCGGCCGGAGACGAACCGCAAGCTGAAGCTGATCGCCAAGGAGGACATCCCCCGGGGCGCGGTCACGGCCGTGTCGGAGATCGGGACGCAGGGCCTGATGCTGGTGGCCCAGGGCCAAAAGTGCCTCGTGCGCGGCCTCAAGGAGGACGGCACGCTGCTTCCCGTGGCCTTTATGGACATGAACTGCTACGTGACCAGCGCCAAGGAGCTGCCGGGCACGGGGCTGTGCGTCATGTCGGATGCCTTCAAGGGCGTCTGGTTCACCGGCTACACCGAGGAGCCCTACAAGATGATGCTCTTTGGCAAGAGCAACACGCGGCTCCAGGCACTCAACGTCGACCTGCTGCCCGACGGCAAGGAGCTCTTTATCATTGCCACCGACGCCGACGGGAACATGCACGTGATGCAGTTTGATCCCGAACGTGAGTTTGCTCTCCCGCCTTGTTTGTGTCGAATGCTCCCAGAACTGACCATGATCCTGGCGCGCAGACCCAAAGTCGCTGCAGGGCCATATCCTGCTGCACCGGGCCACCTTTTGCACCGGCGCTCACCACTCGACAATCTCGCTTCTCCTGCCGTCGACGTTCACACACGCAGAGGCATCTGCGGCCAGTGGCGAGACGAATGGAGGGGCTGGTCCGTCGGAACAGCAGCAGCCACAACAACAACAACAACAGCAGCAGCAGCAGCAGCAGCAGCTCCTGCTGGGCGGTCCGACGGGTCTGCTGGCCTCGCTGGTGCCGCTGTCCGAGTCGGATTACCGGCGCCTGTCGTCTCTGGCCGGACAGCTGGCCACGTCGCTGACGCACACGGCCGGACTCAACCCCAAGGGCTATCGGATGACAGCCGGGTCCGCGGCGGCGACGTTGGCGCCGGGCGTGGACGCGGCAGTGGGCCGCAGCGTGGTGGACGGGGCCCTCTTGGCACGCTGGACCGAGCTGGGGTCTGGTCGCAAGGGCGAGATCGCCGGGCGCGTGGGCTTTTCCAGCAGCCTCGATGTGCGGACGTCGCTGGAGGGTGTTCTTGGCTGGTCGCGCATGGCGTACTTTTGAAGCGGGACCGGCTGTCGTTGTGGCTCTCGACCTGTATAGCGGAGAAGCTGGGGTCTGAGATACTATTTAGGCGCGGAAAGAGATTGGCCGTCTTGCGATTCTTACAACTTGCTCATGTACGATATATAGCATAGCGCGAGGGAACTCGCCCGGAATGCAGGTCACGTGTTGCTCGCAGCTGGGAACGGAAACAGAGCTATAATTCAGGAGGGGCAGCTATTGAGGTGGAAAAGCAAGTTTGCAATAAGAGAGTGAAGACTGGACATGGCCAAACACCTTCAAGCCGGTCGAAGCGAAGCGTTGCTCTGTATAGTCTGCCGGGAACCAGCCCGGGAGAAGAGAGGCGCAAGAGTCGGCAAAGGGAGGCGAGACCTACGGCCGGCAGCAGCAGTCGATGCAGCTGGCAAAGACCTCGCCGGGAACAGCCTCCTGCTGGAAAGACGGACAGTCACGGCCTGTGGCCTGGGCCCAAGGGCACCAGTTGACGGTGGCCGAGGGCTTTGAGCAGCCGCAGCCGTAGGAGATGAGAGTGTAGGAACACATGGCGTGTCTCTGGTTGGCTCGGCTCTGTGGCTGTCGAGAAATGGCTTTCAAGAGATGGCTGCGCAGACTTACCTGATCCTCTGCAAGTTGCCAATCGTCTGCACTCCTGTCGGGATGAGATCCGTAGATGAGACGGCACAGACAACTTGGACGGGACGAGCAGATGTTGGTGATTGGGCTTGCTGTTGCTCTGGATGGGTTTCTCTGCTCTTTCCAAACGGGTAGGAACGAGCTGTTTAAGTATGCCTGGCGTTGTAGAGACGTGAACGGTTGGTGAATGCTCTCTTTGTTGCGCCTGAACTAAATGAACGCGGTGGCTATTCAGCCTGTTCTCACGTATACAGTTCGCCGGATCCTTTGTGTTCGTGAACAGCCGTGTTCTCATTGTCTTGGCCCAAACAGAGAGAACAGACAGGGCTGTTAGGTGCTTGAGTTGCCAATTGCATTGTTGTTGTAGATATCCCTTTCCTCTCCATGACCATCCTGTTGTTGCTGTTTATTCCTTATTATCTAACTATCTATTTATTTACAAACAGCTAGGCAGCCAATCCTGGCTATGAAGGCCTGAAACGTGCCTTAATAGAACCCTCTGGGGAAAAAACCATTAAGAAAGGGAGGGAGGATGGGTAAGGAGGGGAGAAGAAAGAGAAAAGAAAAGGTAAAAGGGGGGTGTGCTTTGAATTTATTAGTCACGTGCCCAGGCACGTGAAGTATGACCATCTTGCAACTGCCACCCAGCATTCACTCTGTTCCATGCCTCTCTTTTAGGAGGCCTGCCTGATATACTGACAACCTGGATGCATGCCCATTGAAGGTCCACCATTCCCTAATTTTCATCCCATCATCGTATTCTATATAGATCTTCCATGTCTGTCCGGAAAGATTGCAGCGACCAGAAACTGCCCGGCCGGCCGAGATAATGCCGCCGTCGTTTTGGTCCGGCCCATCTTGGGAATGTACTTGTGCTTGTACTTGTGTTGCTGTTGAATTGAATAGAGAAAACACAAAGGCAGAAGGCCGGGAAGAAACTTGTTTACTCCAAGTCCCCAACTTCCTCCAGTCGCAGTTTCCCCGTCTCTGGATTTCCTAATACGGCCAGTATTGCAACAGCGGGCGTTCTTTCCCTACTTTTTGAATATCAACAATACTCCCCTGCTGCTTTCGCCGCAGCCACTGCCTGTGTCGAGGCGGCCACTGCCTGGGCAAGTGCGCTCTCTGCCTCCTGCCTTGCAATCTTGTATGACTCAGCACCTACGGCCAACACAGTTCCGTCGGCACAGTTCCGTCGTCTGACCGATTGAGCCCACGCACCCCATTGCCAGAATCGCTGGCTCGATGCCGCATCGGCCGTCTTTCTGGCCACCGTGGTCAACAGCGCGACAGCTTCGGCTGCGCATAGGACGGATTCCTGCGCCATATACACTTCAGTGTGGCGATGCCAACCTGCCCGGTAGGCGTCTGCGTCCCATCCCGCCATCTTTGCTGCGACCTGAACAAAGCTCAGCCACGTACCCGCCTTTCGTAGCGTGTGCTGCCAGCCTGACCGGCCGGTTGCTTGTTCCTGCAACGCCCGGACGGCAGCATCGGCGCTGTCGAGCATGGCTCCCATGTCTTCCCCGGCCTCCCACCAACCGTTCCCCTCTCGGCTGAGGGATGGCACCTCGTCCACGTACTGCGGCGCCCGGGGATTCCACAGCGGCCCACGCAGCGCCAGCGGTGCCACGCTGATCAAGAGCGCCCTGCGCGCGATCCGGACCGTGGCCAGCGTCACCGGCACGACGGCGCGCAGCTCGCGCACCTGCTCATCGTCCATCAGCGTGTACGGCGGTTCCGGCGTCGTAGCCCATGCGCAGACACGCTCGGTGGCAAAAACCGCGTGCGTGGCCGCTTCTGTCACGCGGAACATGGAGTGGACGAGCGCGTCAAACACCAGCGGACGCACTTTGGCGGCTTGGGTCTGCTTCCCGTTGTCCTGATCCCCGTCTGCCAAGGACATTCGAGGCCGCGGAAGCGCCGCCCGCGGTAGAGGCTCCAGCCGTAGAGGCGGCGGAATGGGCGTCAGGAGGGCAGCCACCGGTGGTTGCTGCCGCCATGGTACTAGCGATGCACTCGTCGTATAGGGTAATATGATCGGGCCGGATGCTTCAGTCTCGTCGGCTTGGACTTTCTGGACATGTATAAGTCGATCTTCTTGCGATTCAGTATGTGCCTCGGCCTGTGTCGAGATCTCTGTGAAGCTGCTGTCCGTGTCGTCGAGAACTGTGTTGTTCTGGACAGCGTCCATATTGTATCCCATACTGGGTAGAAATGGACAAGGAACAGGCTGTTTAAAAAGTAACCAGATAATAATGATAACTTGAGGGGGTTTCCAGATAGGGGATTCCTTGGAGAAACCACACTGTAGTTATTAGAAATAGATAGATTGGTGTGCAAGCAGCAAACGTAGGCTATGGCATATAAATATGTTATTCTCCCAAGTTCCCGTCGGATTACTGAGATCTGGTCGTCTAGTCGTGATGCTGGCCAGTAATGGCCTGACGAGAGGCGAGGCCACGAGAGACCGGCACGTGAAGGAAGGCTTGTCATACATTTGATGTGAAGATCCTTGAGTGGCAGTTGGTAGTCGTCTGTGTAAGCCATTGCATACCCAGAGGAGAATCTTAAAGTGTAAGCAGCAATATAGGGTTGTCGGGACTGATGTGACATATGGTAAGCAAAAGCCACTACAACCAAAGAGACAGAGAGCGCTGCGACAAGAACCTGAGCCCTAGAACTCTTAGTGACTAAAGGGCTTACTGGTTAGCGTGCACTGTACTTCCTGAGACTCAGCGACATTTCCCCTCTGCAACATCATCCTTCTCCCATTCATCCGTATTCACATAAAAAAGCGGCAGCTTTATCTTTCTCGTTATATTCTCCTGTCTCATGGACAGTCCGGGTATTAAAATATACTATTATGTCACAGCCATTCGAAGACGCATTGTATGGTGCAGCCAAGACGACTACCACTGCTGGCTGGCCGGAAGTCGTTCATTGTCCCATATTACCTTGCCTTCCTCTCATACCACTCCTCATTTTTGCTCCTTGAACGCGCGGACGGGCACCACAATGCCGCGCCTGCCACGCTTGGACGCGAGGGCACGGCGACTCAGGCCGGCGCTGCGCTTCTTCAAGTCGGCGGAAGCACCGCCCGGCAGGTAGCCGGTGCCGCCAGTAAGGCTGCCGGGGCCGAAGTCGGGCTCGCCACCCAGGCTGCCAAAGATGTCGCCAATGTAGTTTGTGGGCGTGACGCCCTTCTTGAACGTGCAGTCCCAGTTCTTCAGGATGCCCTTGACGATCTCGACACCGGCGTTGTAGATGTTCTCAATGGCGATTTCGAAGCCGTTCTGGTCGGCGGTGACCAGGTTGTCAAAGGCGGTGACGCCCGGCGGCGGGCGGTCAAAGTCGGAGCCGGTGCGCATGAGAATGACGCGAGAGAAGTCGACCAGGCCCTCGATGGCGACGCGCACGAGGACCTCGAGCACGGCGCTGTCCTCCTGCGCGGTCATGCAGTACTCGCCGGTGCCGTTGGTCCACACGCTGGTGACGTTCTCAAAGGCCTCGCCCAGGATGGTGCCGGAGTAGTACACGTCGCTGGTGGCAGTGTCGCACTTGATGACCGAGGGGGTGGTGTTGGCGGCGGTGTAGATGCCGTCGGCGGCGGCGGCATACCGGGCACGGTACTCGGCCGCAATGGGGTCGTCGGTGAGGTTGGCCTTGCTGGCAAAGGCGACGGCCATGTCGCGCAGGGTCTCGCTGACCTCGAGCACCTCGGTGCCGTACTGGTTGCCGGGGTAGATGTTGGGCGCGTCGGTGCCGTAGCCAAAGTAGCCGGTGGACCAGTTTGCGGGCATCTCGCGGGCGTCAAACTCGTACTGCAGAGCCACCTGGACGGAGTAGCGGGAGAGGGCCACGCCGCCCAGGGTGCCGTACTTGGGGTTGACGCCGGCGATGCCGGCGATCATAAAGTACGTCTCGGTCAGGTCAAACTTGCCCGAGAGCACGGCAGCCATGACGGTGGCGGCGGCGTTGATCTCCGACTCGCCCGTGGTCATCTGGCAGATGCTGTGGTCGGCCACGCAGTGCACATGGGGGAAGAGCATGGAGAGGCCGGGGGCGGTGATGTTGACGTCCATGAGGTCGCCCAGGCCGCTGCTCGGCAGGCTGTCGTACCAGATCTCAGCCTCGGGGGAGAACTGGGCAAAGGGTCAGGACGTGCAGGACGAGACGGCAGCAAGGGCAGAAAGCAAGGGCAGAAAGCAAGGAAGCAGAACTCACCAGGCTGACGATCATGACTTTGGGAGCAATCTTGCCAATATGCTTGCCCCCGATCGAGGGGGAGGGCGCGGCAGCAGCATGCTGGGCAGTGGCCAGCAGGGCCGTGGCCACGGAGGAGGAGAACCGCATGTTGAACGTAGACAAAGGCAGACACGAGGAGGATGATGGGGAAAAGAGAGGAGGGAGGGAGGGAGAGAGGGAGAGAGAGAGGGATTTGAACAAGGAAGCTCCTGGGACAAAAAGCTTAGGAAGTCTCGAGAGGGGGAAGGGGGGGGGGAGAAGAAAAGGCAGGAGCAATATATAATACAGAGGGAAGGAGCTTCCGGACGGCACGTGCCACCCCGGACAAAAATGACTTTCTGCTCAGATGGACAGCAGCATGACGACGAGTGTACTCGTATGCCCGGCGAGACTACGGCCGGCGTGTGGAGGAGGGTTCTGTGCTAGCTAGCCACGGCTCTGGACCCGGCGAGAGCGAGAACGTGGCAGGGTGTCGATCTCTGCCTGCGCCCTTGCAGACGTATCTTACGTAGCAGTAGTACTCCGTATCTCAAATGGCTATCAGGTACGAAGTACTCTGTAGGCACGCGAGAGGCTTCGGGGTGGAGACAGCGGGAGAACTTGTTGTTCTCGTGCGTCTATCGGCCATCCCACAGTAGCAGGTGGAGGTAACTGGTAAGACGCGAGACGTGATAGGCAGCTTGGCAGGCCCCATGCTGCCGATAGGTGAACGCCGACCGCCGTGATGGACGGTGTGGACAAGGATTGCCGGCCAAGGTTCTCCCGTCCAAAGCGTACTCGTAAAAGAACGCAGACCCACGTCTGCCAGGACTACGAGTAGTCTCGGGGAAAGCAAGAGGAAAAAGGGCAAGCCGGGGAACCACAGCGGAGTTGTTTGCTGAGTGGGATCGGATCGGCCGGTGGCCAATCCATCGTCCTGTTGGCTGCGCTGCGCGAAAATGACGCAGGAATATTGGCTGCGGTCTGCGGGGACTCGCATCCTGCCCGTCCTCGTACTCTTTCCGTATGCTGTGCACATGCAAGGCAAGGCCGAGACATGCATGCAGTCGGTATGTAGTCCTGGAGCTGAGCTTAAACTTTAGCTTCTTTTTTTGTCGCTGGCGAATTGTGTCGGTGGAAGGAGAGTGCAGATTGTGGCTTATCGGACAAGCCTCTGGCGATCCGCTTAATAATACTACGAGTGGCGGCAGCCAATCAAGCAGACTATCCGACTTGGGAAGGTGCTTCGGAAACATCCGTGCTTTACGGCAGGCGCTATGCAGGTGGGGGAAGGTGCTCTGGAGCACCTGCTTCGCCAGATAAGAGCCAATCTCTGTTGTAATTCGGTAGACAAAGCAATTGAGCGATGCTTTGTCAGTGGGGTCGTGACTTTTGCACATTTGCGGGTGCATCTCGACTCGTGCGGTGCTGAACGGGAGTGAAACACATAACCAACAGTGGACATATGCACAAAAGCTGCTGCTCAGACATGACTCTATTTGTTGGCGGCCAGGAATGGAAGAGACCCCCGCAAAAAGGAAAAGAGGCGGACAAGATGCATAAAAACATCAGTGACACCCAAGGCAAAGGCATCCAAGACAGCAATGACGCCGGCAGTCCTTTGGCTCAGAACCGGAAAAAGTCTAGGTCGTGATTGCGGCCGTCAAAGATGGTTTCCGCTGCCATCTTATCGGTCGGCTGCACCACCAGGCCGCCCAGGCCAACGGGGCTGAGGGCGTCCAGCGACCCGTCGACGTCCATCCAGCCGAGGCTGGCAGCGGCTTTGCCGTCGATGCCGTCGATGTCGTCGATGCCATCGATACCATCGATACCGCTCCTGCTACCGCTACTGCTGCTGCTGCTGCTGCTGCTGCTGCCATCGTGATCCAGAGGAGGAAGGGTATAGAGAGCAGGATGGGGCGGTGGCAGCGGTGGCACCGACACGCAGTCATGGGCAGCCGTGTCGCTGTGGCTGACGAGGTCGAATATCACAGCGTCGGCAGGAACGTAGCTGTCGGTCGGCAGCTGCGCGAGTGCGTGGGCTGCGGGCTGGTAGACCTGGCGCAAGCCGGCCAGGGCGGCAGACAGGACAGCAAGGCAGGACTGGTAGACATGGCTTTCAGGACTGCCACTGCTGCAGTCAGCCAAGGAAGCAAGGAGAGCAGGGGCGGCAGTGCTGGCATGCTGGACGGCAGTGACGTGAATGCGACGGCCATGGAAACGGCGACGGTGGTGCCAGAAGATGTGAGCCACTCGAACGGCCTGCTGCGAGCAGATGGCACGCGGCAGCACCGTCCGGCCATGGTCGACCGTGGCGCTGCTGGCCTTGCTGCTGGCCTTGCTGCTGGCCTCGCAGCCAGCGCTTCTTGCCCACGGACGGTGCAGCAGGATCATGCAGACGTGGTACTGCTGGTGCAGCAGGAAGAAGCTCTCGGACGCCGTCTGGACGTTGACCGGCCGCCACGCCAGACAGTCGGGCAGCCGGCGGTACCAGCTCTGCAGCCGGCGATCCAGGCGGACGGCCCGCAGGAAGGCGCTTGCATCGGCGACCTCGTCCGGCGCCGTCTCGGCGATCTCGCCGGCGAGCCCCAGCAGCGCGACGAGGCTGTCAGATGCGGCGGTGCTGCCCAGCCGGGAGAAGCGCCCATCCAGCACGGCGGACCGGCCCAGAAACACCGACCAGAACCTGTCGGCGACCACGACTGCCCGCATGGCCATGCGGCCGACAGCTGCCGCCGCTGCCGAGCGCCCGTCCGTGTCGCCGCCGCTCTTCTGGTGCAGCCCCAGGTCGACGGCCAGACGGCCGGCCATGCCCACGCAAAGCCAGCCACTCCTGGTGCGGCCCACGCCGCACTCGAGGTCGCCCAGCAGCAACAGCGCCTGCACGCTGGCGACGCCGCCGGGCTGCGACAGCAGCTCTTCTGCGTCCAGCATGTGCCGGGCCTCGTCGTGCAGACTGCTCTCCCACGCGCTCTCTCTCCCCCGGCCGAGCCGGCCCACGTCCTCGCGTCCGTGGTCGGCGGACCGGAAGCCGATCGCCAGCATGGCTATGTGCAGGAACGGCGTGCAGAACCGCTGCCGTTGTCGCCGCAGTCGCCCGTCTGCCCGGTCCGCCTCAAAAGCCGCCCGCTCGACCACGCAGGCTGCATCGTTGTGGTGCGTCCAGAAGCAGTCCATCAGGTGGTCGCGCGTTGCCGGCGCCAGCGCCTCGATGACGCCCTCTGCCCGCCGCGCCGGTTCCGACAACAACCGGTCGTCGGGTTCCGGCAGAGCTGTGGGTAGCTGCTGCTGCTGCTGCTGCTGTTGTCGCGCCTGCTGGCCCTCTGGGCCCTCCCTGTCCCCCTGGCCCTCCTGTCTCGTCTTGGGAGGATGCACGGCCGGCGGGGGGACGACGCCCTGGCCCAGCAGCATGCCCTCTAGTAGACGGATGCGGTCCGACAGCGACGACATGTACGCCTTGGAGATCGGTCTGCGCATCGCGGGTCAGCACTGCGGGCCTAAACGGGCCATCCCTCTCTCTCTGACCGTGCGTTCTCACGCGCACCTACGCGCCGGCTCCTCTGACCTACCGCCGCCTCTCGTCGTCGTTCTTGATCACACACTCGCTTCCCGTTCGCCTGCACTGCATGCAGGCCGTCTCGCCCTTGGGCACCACACAGCGGACCCGCCGGTCGCGACAGGCTGCGCAGGCCACAGACGCCCGGTGGCGCACCCGCTGCCTGGCCTGTCTGTCCGGTGGGCTGCGCCCCAAGACGGTCTCCTGGCCGTGGCTATCGCTGCCGTCGTCCACCGAAGCCATTGCGCCCTGCACGTGGCCGTTTCTGTTTCTTCTTTTCTTTTCTTTTCTTGTCTTTTCTTATCTTTTTTTTTCTTTTCTCTCTTCAACAGTCTTGGGGAGGACTGAGCCGCCTCATTCTTGTTGGCAGCGCATTTGGGTGGAGAAACAATATTGTCTCTGAGAAAGGGGAAAAAGAATGGGGAGGAAACGGAGCCAAAGAGAACAGAGGGAACGGGCGATCAGAAAGACACGGATGCGTCTCGCTCTGCCCCTTGCTCTATCTGCCGTCCGTCCCTCGGCTCTGCTCAAAGCCAATTGATCCCCGGTCGGCGAGGCGTTGGGACAGAACTTGGCTAGTCCCAGGGCTGGAGGGTGCTCATCCGGCGTCGGCATCGGCTTCCGAACCGACAAGGTTAGGAACGCCCTGTCTACATAGTAGAGCATACGGGGAAGGCATCTCTCTCCCCACAGAAACGAACCCTGGCAGGCGCTGCAGGGATAAGCTGGGCGGAGGTCTGGGGGCATGAGACTATTCCCAGGCTCCATTCTGCGTTTCTGTCTTCTCGATCCTTCCAGGCTCGGCAGACATTCTGGTCTCGCTCTCTCCGACGGCCGTTGCACCCGTAGCATCTGTCAGAATGGCGCCGTTAGCTGCATTCTGCGTCCTGGCACAGGGCCTATCGGCCAACACCGCCAAGCTGCGCCAATGGGCGTTGGCAGAGATGGCAGCTTGGACGTGCCGTTTCCTGCACAGAGCGGGGAATCTCGGCGACGCCAACCCGGTTTCCCCACAGCTGGACAGCGAAACAAAAGCGGCCGTCACCGCTGCCCTCTGGCTCAACGTCTGTGCCCACAATAGCCGGTCGTCGTGGCGGTATCGGATGATGTGGCCTTGCCGTTGTCCGTTTGCCGTTAAGCCAGAAGGGGCAGAGAGCGGCCCAGCGTACATGTGAGATATGATGCCCTGGACAGAGATCGCCACGGCATGAATTCCGTCTGGCTGTGTCTCCTGTAACGTCCGTCCGGCAGTCGACAGTTGTGGATGCTGCATAAAAAACAGCATACTAAAAACAGCATACTATGTAGAGCCCCCCCCCCAACTTTTGGCAAGTGCTGACAAAGACATTGCGTTCCTTCCTACTATGTATCTCGTTCAGCGTCACGTGCCATCGCGTCTCACATTCACAATGCCTCTTAGGGTCTATGCAAAAACTGGAACAGAACATGGAGAGGGGCCAATTGGGCGAGCGTGCGTGTGCCGTAGAGCCGGAGTCGTGTGCCACCATCATCGTCGCCTTCTTTATTCGTATCGTACATGGACTGGCGACCCGGCCGTCTCGCTCACGCCGCCGGTTTCGTGTTTCCACCGGCGCCACCACCGCTTCTGCTGCTGCTTCTCGCGAGGCTGTATTCGGCTGCGTCCTGCTGCTGTGCGGCCGCCTCCGTCGTCTTCTTCCTATAGTCGGACAGGTCCGGCGGCTTGTGGCCCATCACCACTGGAGGAGGGTATATCAGCAAACAGAAACGGAGAGCAGGATGCGTGGGCGATGGGCAGAGACAACGCACATCGTTCAAACAGGAAATACGACGACACGAGCAGGATGGGTATGGCCACGATCACAGACGTCCACTTGCGCGACGCCTCCTTGAACTCGGGCGTATCCTGGATGCGAGGCGCCTTCTTTGGCGGCTCGCTCCCCGATCCCGGCGCTGCGTCTGCGTCTGTCGGACGCCCAGACCGGCCGCCGGACGCTGCGGCCGACGGCAGCCTCGTCGGGGTCGCAGCCAGCCGCAGGCGCTTCAGCTCGGCCAGGGCCGCCTCCTGGCCGGCGGCAATGCTGCTTCCGTCCACCGGGGCCGACGGCGCGCTTTCCGTCGCTAGAGCTGCGGCAAAGCGGACTGCCGCCGCCTTCTTGACACTGGCCGATGCTGCTGCCGTGGCCGAGACCCTCGTCGCCGTTGTTGGCGCTGTCGTGGCCGCTGTTTTCGCCCTGGACGCGCCGGCTCTCGTCTTCAATGCCGGCGCGCCCTGGGCCACCGCCGCTGCCACCGCCGCTGCCACCGCCTGGGCGCCGATCTCCTTCTTCGGCCCCACCATGGCTTCTTCTTCTGCTGTTTCAGCTGCTTCAGCTGCTCCGGCCGCTGTCGATCTTGCCCGCGTTGTCCGCGCCTTGGCCGACGTCTGCGTCGAGGCGCGCCGGCCGATGCCTGGCACGGCCGCTGGAGACCGTGCCGACGCCAGCGAGGGCGTGCCGGCTGTCGCCCGGCTCGCCTGCCGGACCACAGCTGCGGCCGCCCGGTGGGCTCCGTTTGCTGCTGCCCACGACATGGCCGCGCCTGTTCCAAAAGCACTCTTCCAGTTTAGTTGCCCTTCTAGAACCAGGCCGAAGAGCTGTGGCGTAAAACACACACACAGGAGCTCAAGAGGCCTGCAAGGTTCCGGAACTGCCCCGATCGAGATCACAGAGATTCTTTGAGGTGCTCTAGGATCCCCTTGTGTTGGCGTCCAATCTCGCATCCACTGGAATTTTTCGAAATCGGTCTTTACTCGCACTGTTGGTTCCTGGAAGAGCTAGTGCGATTGTGGGATGCCGACAGGCCAATGAGAGGTCTGCACAAGTAAGCTCGGAAATGGCTTGTCCGTCTACTGATCCGCCTGGACGTGCTCGACAGCTGATCTACGGCAGCGGCCGCCCTTCGCGTGTCCGGTTCTCGCGTCTCTTCTCCGAGTCGTCGTTCCCTCGGGGCCATTTCCAACGTGCGCCATGTGCCCTGCAGCTGCAGTCCTGGAGGTCCGGCAGAACGGGCAATGGCGTATTCTTCATGTCGGCAATGCCGTTGCGTTGTCTCTGGACGCGCTCGTGCCGGCCCGTCAGGACGTAGAGCATGGCGGTCGCGTCCTCTAACGGCACAGACGGGACGCCGAAGCGCAGGTCGGGCAGCTTGGACGCGTCGTCGTCAGAGGCCGACCGGGCGCCGAGACGTCTGCCGTGGGGGGGTGGCCGTGTCGGAGTGAGCGAGGGACGGCGGCCTGTGCACAACAAGGTTGGCTTACATCAACGGGAATTACTGTCCACTGTGTTCCGGCCGCGATGCCTAAAGTGCTGACTAATCCGAAACAAGCACCGACATTCTACTTCGTAATTAGAGCGGCAGGGGTCCAATGGTCCGACCTGTCGATCTATCCACCGGTCGACCATCCAGTGCTACGCAAGGCTACTTTCTTTCTGGAGGCCGTCTCACAATCTGCGTCTGTTCTCGCTCCACCGATCGGCACCGTTCGTCGAAAAA
Source organism: Grosmannia serpens (assembly GCA_029299595.1). Classification (NCBI taxonomy): domain Eukaryota; kingdom Fungi; phylum Ascomycota; class Sordariomycetes; order Ophiostomatales; family Ophiostomataceae; genus Grosmannia; species Grosmannia serpens. The sequence continues at coordinate 43,848 of JANSMH010000225.1, forward strand.
GTCAGGGTCATAACGGCCGTCTCTCTCGGGGCTCAGCGCCGAGAGCCTTCATGGTGAGATGCCAACACCACACGCCACCACACCACAGGCGCATCCTCCTGCAGAGCACGGATCACGGAATGCCAGGGTCCTCTGTTTCGCCCTTCTACGCGTACGACGTACCTGTTAGTGCAGGCATCCCCCCCCCCCCCCCCCCCCCCCCCCCCCCCCCCCCCCCCCGCCCCGCCCCCCCCCCCCCCGCCACCGCCCGCCCCCCCCCCCCGTCTCTCTCTTTATTCCT
>JANSMH010000226.1:0-43486 GCA_029299595.1 Grosmannia serpens
ACGGGCGGCTGGGCAGTGCCGCGAGCACATCTGCAAGCAAAATACCAGTGAGCTTGTTCTTGCGAAGATTGAGGTGAGTCGGGGGGGGGGGGGGGGGGGGGGGGGGGGAGGGGAGGGTGATGAGGAAGCGCACAGCTGACCGACCTCTTAGAACTCAAGGGCATCTCCGGCGGTCCCGCCACGGCCCTCGCCAACAGCACCACCTCCAACTACGCTGCCGACCCGTCGCTCCTCGAGTCCGACGCCGACCGGTCCTTTTCCCAGCTGGCCCTGCAGGAGTCGTCGCAGCAGCAGCAGCAGCAGCAGCAGCAGCAGCAGCAGCTCCGGAAGCAGAGACAGCTGCAGTCCAACGACGCCGTCATCGCCCAGCGCGAGCGCGAGATCGAGGACATTGCCCAGGGCATCATCGACCTCGCCGACCTGTTCCGCGACCTGCAGACCATGGTCATCGACCAGGGCACCATGCTGGACCGCATCGACTACAACGTCGAGCGCATGAACACGGACGTCAAGGCCGCCGACCGCGAGCTCGTCGTCGCCTCGGGCTACCAGCGCAAGACCACCAAGCGCAAGATCATGCTGCTGCTGCTGCTCATCGTCGTCGGCCTCTTCATCCTGCTGCTGCTCAAGCCGAAGCGCCACGGAGGTGGCGGCGGTGGTGGTAGCCGTGGTTCCGGAGGCCCTGCTCCCGGCGGCCCCGGGCTGGGACTGGGAGACGACGGCCCGGACGCACAGCAGGACGCCCCGTTCTTATTATCACTATTATTATCATAGCACGGACGATCCCTCTCCCTCTCCTTTCTCTCACGCCGCCTCCCGGACCACCCAGGCGGCTCTGTATTTCCCCCCTGATTCTTCTTTTGTCCCCTTGTCTGTTCGAGCACGTCGTCATGTCAGTTGTACACTATTGTTTTTTCTCTAATGCACCGGAAGTCGGTTCCGATAGATAGAGTCGTGAAAAAAAGGAACGAATCGGCTTTTGTATCCTATCATCTTACATGGGTGGTATCGTCGTCTATCTAAATGTATCTCGTCCTGAACATATCTATACATGTTGCATGTCGTCGTGATACTGTGCTCGGCTGCTCTAGTCTGTTCCTGGCTGCTGCGAAACCGCGTCGATAAACGCCTCTCGCGACATCTTCTTCTTGTCCCCCCTTCGCGTCAGCTGGTTCCCAAACGACGCGGCCACCGGCCGGACAGCCTCCAATGCTCTTTCCAGCACCTCCAGCGCCGGCAGCAGCTCCTCGTCGTCTCCGCTACCGGCCGTCGCCCAGGCGGCATCACACAGCCCCTTGACCTCCCGCAGCGTCAGCTGGTTCATCGCCCGCGCCGGCTGCCAGTAGCGCGTGGCCATGGACGGGGGCCCAAACACCGCCGCAATGCACACCAGGGTTTCTGTCCGCACAACGGCCGTCGGGACGGCAACTCCACGGTCGCGCAGCATGGCCAGCAGCCGGATGCCGCCGGCCAGGGCGAAATCCCCCGGGGGGGCAGTCTTCTCGCCACGGCCGGCAGCAGGGACCTTTCCTGCTGGCCATCTCTCCCGTCTTCCCGCCCGCCTGCTTGCCGTAGACCGCACGTTCTGTCCCTGTCGATAGGCCAGCTTCCGGTGGAAGTACCACCGCACAACGGCCTCGACCATGCTGCGCTTGAAAATAAGACTCAGCGGGTGCAGCGGGTGGTCCAGCGGCAGGTCACGTGGCAGCAGCCGGTAGCCGACGTCGGCCTTCTGGGACTGCTGCTCCCCGCGCAACACGTTGGGCACGTCGGCAACGTGGACTTTGAAGGCCGCCGTCTCGTCCGACAGCGACGACGCCGGGGGTGGCGATGGCAGTGTCGGCAGGGATGCCGCCTGGATGGAGACGTAGCGGCCCACAATGTCGATTGCAACGGCCTCCAGATCGGCCAGACGGCCCTGTCTGCCCAGCAGAAGCAGAATGTTTTGCCACGCCTCCGTGGCCACGGGCAGACGCAGCGTCGCCAGACGGCGGCACAGAGCCACGCAAAAGTCGACGTCTGGAACTGCGCTGGGGTCGAACTGGGGCGGAACCTCGGCCAGGATCAGATTCGACATGGCCTCGCAGGTTGACGGCAGCAGCTGGATGCCCTTGGCTGCAAACTCGTCCATCAGCTTCAGGATAGCCTTCTTTCTCCGCTGGTCCAAGCACGTCGCCAGCAGTTGGTTTGACGTGGCCACCAAGGTATCCTCCGACACGGCGAGGCGCATGGCCAGCAGCAGATGGTGCGTCTTCCAGTCGCCCGTAAACGAGGCAGAGCCGAGAACATAGCGCTGCAATACCACGTCGTCAAACACGTCTGGGTGTATGGTCGAATGGAGAAGCTCGTCCAGGGTCTCTGCGTCACCCATCTTGGCCAGGTGCCGAATGCCCCTCACGTAGTTGGACTGTCCAATGCTGATCTGAAGCTCCTCGAGCTGCTGCAGCCGACGGGCAACTCCGGCCGGACCACTCTCGCGCAACGCGATGGACTGCAAGGACAGCGGCCCGATCTCGCCAATGCCCAGACCGTACACCAGATGGATCGCCGTGTCCACGGACACCCAGTTCGTTGCGAACCATTTGGCCCCGATCTTGTCGTTGAACGGCTTCTCGTGGATGCCAAAGGTCTCGCCGTGGACGCGGTTCATGAGGTGGAACAGGTTCTTCGGCAGATCAGGCGTCTTCTCGGAAGGCTGTGGGGTCGCTGCCGTTTGGTTCGCAGGCCGGGAGTTCAGAACAGTCTGCTCTTGGCTATGGAGCTCTGTCTCTGGGTAGTAGCCGGCAAGGTATTGCAAAAAAGGCCGTGACGCTCCTGTCGACTGCGGCAGGTCGTTGTGCCGAACAAAGGAGTCCCGCCACGTCTGCGCCAGTGATGAGTGGCCCTTGGACCACAGCAGCGGAACGACGGTATCGTAGAGCTGGCGGTGGCGGCTGGTGGAGTAGATGGATCGCAGTGCCTCCTGAAGCTCTGGATCAGGGTCGGTGATGAAAGCCTTGAGTATATCGAAAAAGTCCCGCCTGGCAACCCCAAAGTGCGCGCTCAGCCGCAGGTGCCATTGCAATGCCCGGTCATACTGCTCATTGTCCAGGCAGAATGTCACGATGTTGCGGTAGTAGTTCGGCCAATATGCCCCGTGTTTGTCGTGCATCCATTCCGCATATGCCCACGTGCTCTCCAGAAAGGCCTCGTCCTCTAGGGCAGACTCCAACACCGACTGCCAGAACGCCCTGGCTACGACGCCGTCGGTGTCGTAAAGCTTCCTCCTGTGAAATATTTCTCTCCACACCACCAGCGCACCCTCGCTGTCTCCGCGCCTCTGGGAAAAATTGAAAATGGCACTCCACAGGCCAAAGTCGGCCGCGTGTTCAGGCAGGTCAACAGATCTCTTGGCATCGTGTGCGGAAGGCAGTGATGGCATGAGCCCAGACTCAAACATGAGCCGATCGTAGTCAAAAAGCAAATCTCGCCATTTCCCGTAGTTCTGTGCGCCTAGCAGCACCTGTCCCTTGTGTTGAAGCCCCAAGCTCGCGAGGCTGTCCGCCGCCGGATCACGAATCAGAGGAGACGGTAGAAAGTGGCCGCGGCGCTTCAGGTGATCCACGCCAGATGATTGTGATGTCACGTTTAAATGGGTAGCCGGAACGATCGCCGGCCCCGGCTCTTGAGAGCGGTCCACGTCCCCCAATGTCTGCTCTCCAAAGGACCCATGTTCTTGTATCGGACCGGAAGCGGTAACTGCGGTAGCCACAGTAGAAGAGTTGTGGCGCTTCGACGACTGACTATTATGTCGTTTGTAGAGGACTGAAGCAGGCCCAGCAGTCGCCACATTCGTCCGGAATATTCGAGACGAGGAAGAGGGAAATGTCGATGCCAAGGAAGAGGAGCGTACTGCGAGCCTCAACCGTGGAGACGCCAATGGCATTGCTATGGCCCTGGCGGCGCTGGCGAACCAAACTCAAGGGAACGAGCTACCATGACACTGGTATGAACGGAACCTCCCATCGGAGGACACGACGCATGCTTCTGTGCTTTCCAGCCGGTTGGATGTAAGTCCTTCCTGATATAGATGACTTTTTTTCCGATAACGCCTTCGTTAAGCATATCTGCCCCGTAATTGTTCCTTAGTCATCTTCAATTCCCAACCAATCGGAAGAGACTATTTTCCGACGTATTTCCCTCGGGTGCGTCGCTCTCAATCAAAAGCTTTCTCGCTGGATCGTACCACCATCTGACGCAACTCCTTCAACGACGACAACATTGACTTTTTTTCGCAAAACTCTACTCCAATATCGCAATCCGGCACAATGGGGTGAGTTCTCCCTTCTTCAGGTCGCCTTGGCACTGCGCTCCAATGGCTGCTGGCCAATGCGACGGGGCTCAATCGAATGCCGCCCCTCAACGACGACGACGACGATCATGCATCGCTAACCTTTATTTGCGCCTCTCCTACAGTTTCATCGACGCTCCCAACAAGGTCCCCTACTTCCAGCGCACATACCAGGCTGCGTTCCAGGGACACACCCGCGTGTGGAAGATTGTCAGTACCTTGTCGCATCCAATCCGGCCAGCCGGATGCTGTGCTTTTGCGTCCTCCTTGCTTGCACTTCTGTGCATCCCTCGATACGCGCCGTTCTATTCGAATTTCCGAAGTGTGGCTGACAAATGGATCGATATAGAACCCCCGCAGCAGCATCCTCCTGACGCCGTACATGGTCATCCTCTTTGGTTCCGCTGCCGGTTAGTGCTCGAAGACGCCTGAGTGTCGTGTTTTGGCTTTCATTCTAACATCACCAACAGCTACCACGTACGGCATGGGCCGGAAGGTTCTCGGCTACAACACGTTCTTTTGAGCTGGAACGCCGTGAGGTTGAAATGCTAGACAGGTCTATTTGTCCAGCGATAGTATAGGAGCGTGGCCATAGAAATGTATATGTGATAAACATTGATGCCGTCCCCTGAAAATCATCGCATACGGCTGCTATACCCAAAATCCTCTCTTTGCGTGACCAGCTTCACACTGCAGTTGCTGCAGCAAGGTTTACACCGAGAATTATTTTATCTTGGCTGCGTAAGAGCCTGTCAGGAAACTAGCCGCCATATGGATGGGAAGCCGAGATAACGACAGTGGCCTGAATGATGTAGCCAGTTGAAAAAGGCAGGCTGTTAGCCCAATGTATTCACCATGCGATGTGATAAAATCGTGCCAGAAGAGCATGTATCCCAGACCTTCCATTCCCTATCCTAGCTACAAGGCATTTCTCTGTCTACTTAGCGTTCCAGACCGTCGTCACTAAGCGAGAATGTGCAAGTCTATTGTCTTGGTATTTTGTGCTTCTTTTTCTCCGAATTATATGCCAGGAACCCAGTGTCGTTTCCCCCAGCCACATGCCACAGAATCATAGGGGGATAGAAAGAATGAAAGAAAAGGGGGTAGAGGAAAGCTAGTAACACAGACAGGTGAGAAATAGGGGGCAGGGCAAAACAGAAGAGGCAGAAGGGGTGCTATAGAAAATAGAACAGTAGCCCCTATATATTTTCTCCCATAAACTTCAGATGTTGCTTTTACCTTCAACTTCGGACGTTAAACCCACAAGGCCTCCTGACGAGCAAGAGACAAGCATGCGTTGCAACCAAAATCGTCTCGTAGGGCCAGCCAGCCATTGCCCACACCAAACAGCTGGTTCCGGAAGAAAAAGAAAAACGTTCCAAAAATAGAGAGAGATACATAACGCCATGGCCGACATTCAAGATGGTAGCATAAATCCAAAACGAGAGGAAGGGAGAGTGGAGCGGTTTCGTTGTGTTCTGACTGAACGGAGCGTCCGAGGTGTGGCGAAGAAGCGAGTGAGCACTCCAGACGCGGCCCGGTAGAAATCAGAGAAGGGGAGAATTAAGATGGCCATTTTCTAGCTTTTTCTATTTCAGCACTCTCCCTCTCTCTCTTCTGTTTTCTTCGCTGCGCTTAGAACGGAACGTTATTGGGTGGTGTTTGGACAGGACTGCCGTCGGGGTTGAGCTCCATCTCGTCGCCACCAGTCTCGATCGAGATGCCCAGACCCAGCTTGGCTTGTTGCTGCAGGCTGTTAGCAATAGGGACAGGGGACAGGGGACAGGGGACAGGGTAGGGAGGGAGCCGTTGTGAAAGGCCTACCGAAGCGTGGTCGACATCCGCGGCAAAGGTCATCATTACTGGCGCGGCCACCCGCTTTTCCAGCAGGACGCCCAGCTTGCCCTTGGAGTCCAGCTGTGCGCGGAAGGTCGACATGCGGAAGTCGTACTTGGCACCAAACGTCGTGACGCCCTCCTTCTGCAGGCCGCCGCCCATCAGGCCGGCCGCCGCGCTGGGCACGACCTGCAGGGTCATGTCCACGCCGGCCTGCACGTTGTCGGCCAGGCGGCGCCAGAACGTCGCGTTGATGGCGCCCTGCGTCTGCAGCTGCGCCGTGGCCACCCAGTCGCCCGACGCATAGCGGCCGCAGTACGAGAGGACGGCATCGGGCGGCTGCGACAGGCCGGCGCGCTGCCAGACGCCCTCCAGGCCGATGGACAGCTTGGGCGTGACCGACTGCAGGTAGTTGCCGATGAAGATGCCCGTCAGGCCGCCGTCGAGGTACGACGGGTTCATCGTCTTGAGCGACGCCGTAAAGTCCCGGCCCGTGTATTCGTGCTCAATCTGCACCATGCTCTGGCCGTCGCCGGGGGCGAGCTGGGCAGACGACTTGGAGACGAGACCGTCGGTCCAGCGGTAGTTGAATCGCGCCGCCAGCTGTCCCTCGTTGTCTACATGTCCCTGGCAGAACACCTGCAGGGAGCATACGCTGTCAGCACGCCGTGGCCTCTCTCTCGTCTCTCGACAGACCTCCCGGGACAGTGCCCTGCCTCCCATCCGCTCCGGCCGTTTCTCACCTTGTTGGTGCCGTAGAGGGCTGCAAATGTGTATGGTTGTAACCGGTCGCCCATGGCAAACTGGTGTGACACCTGGAACAGAGGAGACACGCTGAACGGCTTGGTCAGGTCGGCCTTGATGCCGGTAAACATGTGGTTGTTGAGCAGCACATCGCGCTGCACCTCCTTCGCAATAGCCTCGACCGTTCCCGGGTTGCTGAGACCCAGCCGGTCACGCCGATCTGAAAAGGCCTTCCATGCCTCTGTGATGGACGCTGCCAAAGGATTGGTCTGCAGGAACGTCCACATGTCTGCGGACGCCATTTTTTCTGCTGGATTGCCCCCCGCCGCTTTCGGTCTTATGCCAGGGCGCGATCACGAAACGATTGACAGGGCCGGCGACAACAGCGAAGAAAATGGCAAGAGGGAGAGGCGGTCGCAGATGCACTTCGGTCTCGTCAATCGTCGTCTGCGCAAGGTGGAAATGCGATGTAAGGTGGGTGGGTATGGCCAGTCTCGCATGTATTTTGGACAGGTCGTCGGCGGAGAGAGAAAAATTTTAGAGATAAAAAATAATTAAAAAAAAAAAGAGCCAACGTAAACCCGTTTCCCGCTTATACCGTCAACGGGTTTATAAGCGCTACAAAAGGCGGCAGAGACGACCGGTTCGTCTTCAATTGCTCTAGAGATTCAGATAGGATTGAAAAGTAAATAGAAAATAGGCCAGACCCTGCTCGCAGGCACAATGCTCACAGTCACTGGCGATTAAGCCACCGGAGAATGCGCAGTGCGGCCGCCCCCCACATTGAGAACAGCCAAGAGGGCAGAGCACGTGCTATTTGGACGTTCACGTGACTTATGTGTGGCAGCCGACGCGGGTGGCGGATGGAGCGCTGCAATGCGGAATATTAATCATCTGACTGGACCGAACGATGGTGGAAACCGCGGGAAACACATCTGCAGCCTGGGGCACGTCGTCATTGAGGATGGGTTGGTCGCAGAATCAGCTGTGTGCTGCAGACTTGCATTGAGGAGTCCCGTTTCTGATTGGCTGGCTCGGGACAGACGCAGCTGTCCAACCAACCTAATTCTCACTGTATTAAGATTCGCATAATTGGGTATACTATTTGCTCTGCCGAATCGAATTCGCATCGCACATTGTCGAGGGTCGGCTGCTTGTTCCCCAAGTGTATTATATGGGAAGTATAGGGCTTGCGTGCACATGAAACTCGTATGTTAAACCGCGCCCGCACCAATTAATGCATGTAGAAGTTAATATGAGCTCGTAAGATAGTTTGTTGCCCCCGTAACAGAATCGCTATCAGTGCTGGTAAGCTATTACGAGGGATATGGCATCATAATACCGTAAGACCCCGTTGCTGCCTGCGTTATTTTCTCCATCGCCGTTTTCTTCACCCTCGAATACGATCTCCTGTTCCTTCCTGTCTGGTTTTCCACCTTGGGCTGTTAGCTGGGCGCATGTCGCCGTTAGTTGCGTCAATTTGCTCGGCGTCCTGTAAGCAGTTATCGTGCCGAAAATACCCTATTGGGACAGCCGAAGAAGCAGGAAAAAGAAAGGTCCCGCCTGCCCGTTCTTTGTCCCTTTCATCTTCTTCTCGTACCGCCCGCAAAGCAATTCAGTCGCATTCTGTCTGGAGACGACAGCAGTCGCCACCACCAGGAATACCCGTCGGCTGTAGGATTTACACTACTTTCCAGCCTTGTCGCCGTATACAGAAACCGAGCCGAGTCAGAGCTGCCCCACTTTCCCGGGCACCCCCTCCTTTCAGAGCGATCCAGAGCAAGTCTTCTACCGCCCGATTGTTGAACCTGTCGTCCATTCGAGCAGAACGTTGAGTCTATCAATTGCCTACCCTCTCCGACTATGGACACTCTTCTGTAAGTATCCTTGGCCCTTTTTCTCTCGCCCTCCAAGCTGCCCAAGCCAGGGAACCCAAGGAGCAACTGAGCTCACGGGCGCTAACCACATCCCCGTGCCATCAGCACTGCCGAGATTGCGGCCAACGCGCCGCGGTACCGTCGCAAGAGCTCAACCTTTATTGACGGCATTCACGATGTCTCTACCGATCCGAACCACATGGCCCCGGCCCAGCTGTATAGCACCATGTCCGGACGGCTCTTTCACTCCGGTCGCATTGCCATCGTCATGGTTGGGCTGCCAGCGCGAGGCAAAACGTGAGTATATGTTCTCTCGACGGGGTTTCTGTGGCTTCAGGCAGACTGACCCTCGTAATAGACACATCTGTGTCTCACTGTCTCGCTATCTGCAATGGTATGGTTTACCCTTTGGAGTGAATGCCCTCCTATCTCCGACAGATCGCTCATGCTGACATGGCTAGGCTGGGTGTCAAAACTCGCATCTTCCACCTTGGCGACTATCGTCGTGCGACTGTGCCGGGTGGCACCGTGCCAGTAGACTACTTCTTCCCAAACGCCACCCCGGCATCGATCATGCTGCGTCAGAAGATCCTGAAAAGGTGCCGGGAAGATATCTACTCCTGGCTCAACCATGCCAACGGCCAGGTTGCAATCTATGATGCCGTAAACCCCACTGCAGCTGGCCGGCGAGCGCTGGCCAAGGAGTTCGCCAGACATGATGTCCAGGTGCGCACTGTCTGATCCCCAGCTCTGTCTCGTGCCAACTCTGACACATGTATATAGACACTGTTTCTGGAGTCTTACGTCGACGACCAGCGCATCCTGACAGAGAATGCTCGGAACGTCAAAATATCTTCCCCTGACGTGAGTCCGATCGTTCTGGTTGCCATACAAATGTTCAGTCTTGCTTACGAACAGTTTGCTGGAATGGAGCCCGACGTGGCCGCGGCACTCTACCTCAAGCGCATTGGTGCCAAGATCCCCGTCTTCGAGACCATGGACGAAAAGGAGCTGAACTTTGTCAAGATGATCAACGCCGGTCAAAAGTTCTTTTACAACAACGTGTCTTTTAACTATCTCTCCCACCGCATCGTCTTTTACCTCACCAACTTGCACATTAAGTCGCGCACTACCTTCTTTGCACGTGCCGGCATAGCCGCCCACATCCCAGAGGAAGATGAATCGTATCGTGCCGACCCCCCTCTTGGACCGGATGGCAAAAGCTATGCGGTGCTCATGTCCGAAGCTCTGCTGGCCCGTCGGGAGCAGGAGCAAAAAGACGCGGCAGAGGCGTCTTCGAACGGCGAGGCCCCGCCCTTACGACCCCTCACGGTTTGGACATCGACTCGTCTGCGCACGATCCAGACCGCCGAGTACCTCAAGGAACGCGGCTACAAGGTGCGACAGCGTTCCCAGATGAGCCAGATCAACCCGGGCGTTTGCGAGAGGCTTCCTGAGCGGACGCTGCGGGCCCTTTATCCGGAAGAAGTGGAGCTTCACGAGCTCGACCCGTACCATCACCGCTTCCCGCGGGCCGAGGTGGGATATGTCATATTGCCAGATTGCACGCTGCGAGCCGCGCATTTGCTGACCACACCCATAGTCTTACCACGATTTGGCAGTGCGCCTGGAGCCCATCATCCTGGAACTGGAGCGGGAGCAGAACGACCTGCTGATCATTGCACACGAATCGGTGTTGCGCGTGCTGTATGCATACCTGATGCATTGCAGCGCCATGGATATCCCCAAGCTCAAGTTCCACCGCAACCAGATCATCGAGATTATTCCGGCCGCCTATCAGAATGAAGCGGTAAAGATCCGTATCCCCGGCGTCGATATTCCGCAGTCCCGAGACAGTAATAGTCCGGACAATATCTTTTTTCGCTCGCCCGCCATGACGCACAACAGCGGCCTTCTCAGCGGTGGCACTCCCATCGGGAGCGGAGCTATCAGCCCAATGCCGCTACTATCGAGCCCGGCCGAGCCGCCGGAGCCGCTGTTGCTGCCGCCGCCCGGAAAAACACAGTCCGTTCCCCAATCGCAAGTCCACTCACAGATCCACTCCGCCGCCCAGTCCTCAGCCCAATCACCTATAGGGTCCCCTATGATGCAGTATGCACCAGAACGGGTGGTGAACAACTCCAAGGACTCCGTGGCAGATAAGGTGGCAGATGAGGACTGAGAATGAAATTGAAGGTTTGGGCGCTCTGAACTGGAGGGGATTAGTTCTAGGGTTGTTCACGTAAGAATTGTGCTTTTATAGTCTAGCCTGGCGAAATTAAAATTGTTGCGTAGGCAAAATAGGCAACTCAATTGTATACGAAGATACGCGTGGCCATTCTTTGTTAGCCGAGAACGGCTGTTTGATTTCTCAGATACATACTGTCGTAGTGCAGACAGTTACCGATAGTGCGTTTTGCCAAGTATCCCGACGAGCTTATCGGTCGCATGCGCTGTGGCGCAAGCAGTAAAGTAAACAACCGCCCCCACCTAAAGTCCAATGCACTATTTACTTTTGCGCACTGGACAAATAGCCGTGTCCCAGATACGAGTACGAGTACGACAAGTCGCGACCCCCTTTTCTTGTTCATTTGTGCTAATTAATTACACACGCTTTTTCTACAAGCTACATTGCCGTTCATCCCCCTTTCCTCTTCGAAGGGTCGCTCTTTCATACTTTCTTTTACGGGGGCGCCTGAATTGTCACTCATTTGAATTCTTTTAATATCTTTTTAATTTTCCTTTCGATACTTCCTGGCTCTTCCTTCGGCCGAACGTTTTGCTCAGTATGTCGGCTAGATACTCTCTACGGCAAACGCCAAAGTAAGATCCACCCATTGCCTTGATATGTTTTGTGCAATTGGCATAGAGTCCTCAATTGGGCGATCGAGGCTGACGCGTATTGTCTTTTGCAGAAAGAAGGAGCTCTTTGACGGCATGGTCGAAACTCCGAAGCCGCGTACGAGATCGCGAAAATCTTTGATTCCCGGCGATTCCGACGCGGAGGGCGACTCCAGCTCTGCCGAGAGCACCAAAAAGACCACGCAGCGTCGGCGGCTGCCCAAGTTCGTCGAGCACATTGACGAGACCGACGAGGATGTCTCCACAGTGGAGGGAACGCCGCAGCCAGAGGAGAAGCATGTCTTGAATGGAAAAACCAACGGCACGACAAACGGCGCGACGAACGGCACGACGAATGGTTCTGCGAATGGTTACGCGAACGGTTACGCGAATGGACACGCGAACGGATACGCAAACGGAAACGCGAACGGATACACGAACGGATACGCGAATGGACACGCGAATGGTCATGCGAATGGTCATGCGAATGGTCATGCGAATGGTCATACGAATGGCTATGCAAACGGCCATACGAATGGACATACAAATGGACATGCAAACGGCCATACAAATGGTGATGCTAATGGCCACACAAATGGCCATGCCAATGGCAAGACAAACGGCTATACGAATGGCTATGCCAACGGCAAGACGAATGGGCACACAAATGGCCATGCCAACGGCACGACGAATAGCCACACAAATGGTCATGCCAACGGCACAATGAATGGACACACAAATGGTCATGCTAACGGCACGACGAATGGCCACACAAACGGCCATGCCAACGGTAAGGCAAACGGCCATACGAATGGCCATGCCAATGGCAAGGCCGTGAATGGGATTGCGGTGGCGACTGAGCGCGTTGTGGATGGCTGGATGCCAGGCGCAGACCACCGCATCGACTATTCGGGCAGATACGAGTTCGGCGGCTCTCTGGGCGTGGCGGCCATGATCGTCTTCTTTCCAACACTGATGTGGTACATGTGGATCGGTGCAACATTCTACAATGGCAACATCCCACTGCCGGCGGCGGACGAGTCCTGGGCCGACTTTGGCCGCCATATGGTCAACCTCGTGTACGTCGGCGCCTTCCCGTCGGCCAAGGCCTGGATGGTGTACTGGACATTCCTCGTCTTCGAGGCTGCCTGCTACTGCCTCATGCCTGGCGTCTGGGCCTACGGCAAGCCCCTGCCGCATGCGGACGGCAAGCAGCTCCCGTACTACTGCTCTGCCTTTGTCAGCTTCTACTTTACCATCTTTGTCGTCTTCTCGCTGCACGTCACCGGCGTCTTCCCGCTGTACACCATCATCGACGAGTTTGGCCCGCTGCTGAGCGTGGCCATCCTCTCGGGCTTCCTCGTCAGCATCGTGGCCTACTTTTCGGCCATTTGGCGCGGGGCTCAGCACCGCATGAGCGGGTCATTCCTCTACGATCTCTTCATGGGCGCCGAGCTGAACCCGCGCATGTTTGGCATCCTGGACTTCAAGATGTTCTTCGAGGTCCGCCTGCCATGGTTCATTCTGTTCTTGCTGTCGTGCGCCGTCGCAGCGCGCCAGTATGACCGCTACGGCTATGTCTCGGGCGAGATCGGCTTCTTGGTTATGGCCCACTACCTATACGCCAACGCATGTGCCAAGGGCGAGGAGCTGATCATCACGACCTGGGACATGTACTACGAGAAATGGGGCTTCATGCTCATCTTCTGGAACCTGGCTGGCGTTCCCTTGTCCTACTGCCACTGCACTCTGTACCTGGCCAACCACCACCCGTCCGAGTACGCATGGAGCAAGCCGGCGCTGATTGCGCTGTACGCCTCGTACCTGTTTGTGTACTGGGTGTGGGACAGCGGCAACAGCCAGAAGAACCGGTTCCGCGCAGAGGAGCGCGGCACGCTGGTGCCTCGCAACACATTCCCGCAGCTCCCGTGGCAGACGCTCAAGAACCCCAAGTCGATCAAGACCTCCACGGGCGACGCTATTTTGGTTGACGGATGGTATGGTCTGGCTCGCAAGCTGATCTATACCTGCGATGCTTTCTTTGCCATCTGCTGGGGTCTTATTACTGGATTCAAGTACGTGTCCCTTGCGCCTTGGCTTCAGTCTGCCCATGTCTCTTCAAAACGGCCGATTCTAACACTCTCACAGGAGCCCATTCCCCTGGTTCTACCCCGTCTTCTTCTGCCTGATGATTGCCCACCGGGCTCACCGTGACATTGAGCGCTGCCGTGTCAAGTACGGCGATGCCTGGAGGGAGTATGAGCAGCAGGTGCCATACCTCTTTATCCCGGTAAGTCCAGACAGTCTCATCTGTCTGTCCAACGTGTCTGTTTCTGTTGCTAACCCCCCTGGCAGTACGTCATTTGAGCGTGCTTCAACATTGGCCATTCTCATCCAAACAGAGTTGGCCTCTTATCCAAGACCAGCCCGCCCCGAAAGAGATTAGATCCGCCATCCACACAAAGTAATATTTTTTTGCAGTATGTGCACACTGCCCGGTGCGTATACGCTCTTCTGTTTTCTGTTTTTTTTTGTAAATATGATATGTGTATTGTAGTCTCGGTTGAAGTGGTGGTTACTTCGTTTGTTGTTTGTATTTAATATCAAAACGGGGGGTTATGGTGTAAAGGCAAAGGGAGCAGACGGATTGGTGGGCGGGAAAACATTAAAGACAGCCAGCCAACTGGCTCTAATAAGACACAAGGAGATCACTCTTAATATATTCGCATTCCTGGCATAGATTTCTCATGAACCACGAGTCTGTTTAAAAGAAAATAACGACAAAACCGAGAGACGCGGGAAATGCAACGATGATAGCGTAATGTAACAATAGTACACGTTATGTTTTGGTAACCATCTGGCCCAAAATCGGAAATTGAACGATCCCGTTTCCTTTCCACCGGTCAAAAAAAAAAAAGCAACTGCACTCCTGCGTACACGGCCCGCCTATTTATCTATGATAAACAAAAATGACAGCTATATTATGATGTCCACAAAATTGACCGCAACCACCACATCAACCTCCGTCTTCTCGCATGTGCCTGAAGGCCGGTACGTATCTCAACCTTCTCTCAGATGTTTGCTTTTTTGTCTATTAAATCGTCCCCGCTTCGTACCGGATATCGTCAAGTTCGGTGCAGATAACGGAAGCAGTGTGATCGGCAAAAAGCAGCGAGAGGATGACGGAGAGGTTGATAAGCCCTCGTAAAAACCACTTGATACCAACAGCCCCTGAAAAAGCGTTGGCAGTGGCCAAGCTACGTAGCTCAGCCTTGCACCCATACTTGCAATTCCATTGCCCTCGACCGAAAATTCGACAATATGACACGGATGGAATTGCTTAGCAGGACACGTTGATGGTGGCCTTGGAGTTCATCAGAAGAGCAACAATCAGGCCGTAAAGACCTGAAATCTAGCGTTAGCGAAAAGACAATCGAGAGAAACACGAGACCTAGGAGGGAGGGGGGACGCACCCAGCACTTCGGCAAAAATGAGGATCAGGATCATTCCGACAAACAGTCTCGGCTGCTGGGCAGTACCGCGAACACCAGCATCACCGACAATGCCAATGGCAAAGCCGGCAGCCAGACCGGCCAGACCGACAGCCAGACCGGCACCGAGCTGGATGAAACCCGTGTAGAGGGCGTACTCGTGCTGCTTCAGGTTGTCGGAAATCAGGACGGACACGACGAGACCGTAGATACCGATAATACCGGCCATAATGACAGGAACAATGTCTGGAGCGAGCAATTTGTAAGCAACATAGAACCGAGATTCAGGCCAGAGTTAGATAGATAACAAGATGTGAAAAGAAAAACGCACTCTTGACGATCAGGTCAGGCCGCAGAACACCCATAGCGGAGATACCGACGCCAGACTTCGCCGTGCCGTACGAAGCACCCAGGCAGGTGAAGACAATGGCCGCCGTGCAGCCCATGGCGCCAAAGAAGGGCTATCGCGTGATAATAGGTTAGTAAGAGCTAGATCGTCCCAATGCGAGAGACAGCGGGTGCAGGTATTCGCGTTGCGCGTCATCTTGGGCAAGATATCGATAGGTTGGATTGGTTGGAGGAATTGGAAAGGGCAGAAACTAACCGCGTAGGCGGGGCTGGAAGAGAAACAGTTAGCATAGGTTCGAAGCACTTGTAGCTAACACGATGAAGGTTCGAGATGCAGCCGCAGCTATCCGGGGCGTCCGCCATGGCAACGGCAAGCTCTCCGAGACTCGCTTCCATAGGCAATTGAAGCTTAGAGCATGGCAGAAAGCTTCGTGAAGCCATTTAAAGAACAGGGGCAACTCACCAAAGATCGGTAGACATTGTGATTGTTGGTAACAGTTTGAGGTTCGGGGTAAGGAACGACAGGAGCGAGGGCGAAGCTGAAACGAAAGTGAAAGCTGTAGATGAATCTGCAGAGGCGAATCTAGATTTTCTGGAGGTACTAGATTATTGAAGCTGTCGATGGTAGATGGATAGCGGTAAGGCTTGCGATGACGGGGGATGGGAAAGAAGGAGTGGAAGAAGGATAGGAAATAAGGAAACGAGGCCTTTTCGGTTTTGGCGAGGTGTTTTCGAGCCACTGGTTGGCTGCTGGCAGGGAGGACAGAAACACGCTTGCTTGTCTAGGCAAGCAATTTTCTCGGGTTACGACTGGCCAAGAAAACACGCTAGTCCAGATCTGCCATTTCGGATAAACTATCTTGCTGCCAATCTCCACTGTCCAGCTAAAGGTATCTCTACAGAGTACGAACAGGAAAAAAATATATATATATATTCTCCGATGTTATTTAGTAAGATCGTTTGGTGTTTTACAGAGGCAAGTTTTTCTAAACTACGGCTCATCCAGCAGTCGAATATGATATAGATGGTAAGAAGCATCGTTAGGGAAAATTTTTGTTGCTTTAACCATAAGATTTCTTATATACGGTGTATATTTTTATTGTAAATTAATATTTTAAGACTACTTAAACACACAGTATTTACCTTGTCGCTGTGGATTTGTGTCGTTCAAAACGTCTCTGCTCTCACATCAGCTTTCATTCAGGTATCAATCATTCTTGAGTTTCCCCCTAGAGGTCGTGCAGACAGCTCTAAACAAAATCGGTCTTACCTATTACCACGGGCTGTGAGTCCTCTGCGTGCTACGTCATCTGCGCTTTTCACAGCTCCAAGATCCACTGTTTGTCACTGGTGCCCATCGTTAATAGATTTCCCCCCCCTCGTGCCCCGCCATTTGTGATAGTACAGCCCGCAAGTCCACCATTGGAAAGTGCGACCGGCACCGCGCTGTTGACCATGTTATGCTCTTACCACGTTCCTCTCTGGTTTGAAAAGTCGTTGGGCAGCGGCTAACGTAGATCCGACCTTTTTTCCCATCTCGTGTCTACTTATTTCTCTTGAAAATCATGCGCCCCATGTAAGCAAGGTCAAAATCAGGCCGCCGGCGCAGTCTTTCCTCGTTTCAACAACGCAGAACATTTTCCTAGGAGGCGGCCCCTCCACAATACCATGCCGAGCCTTGCGCGCAAGGTCGTTATCTATGCCGCTGTGGACGGCCTGATCCTTCACCCGCTCTTATCCAAGAAGGAGCAGAGAGTTAGTCCCTCGGTCAAGATACGATACGGCGACAATACCGTATTGCCCGCGTCCCGGGACCTCAGTGCCGACGCAACAAAACAGGCCACATGCTTTGAAGCCTTTGGGGTCATCGGTATGTGGAGGACGGCGCAGGTTCGAGGCACGTGTCAGACGTGGTGACTGATGTTTTTTCAGGCCTCATCAGCCTATCCAAGTTCAGCTATCTCATCTCTATTACCAAGCGCGAGCAGGTGGCGACTGTCCGAGGCTCCCCGGTGTATGTAGCTACAGAGGTAGCTCTGACGCCTTGTACCTCCTACGATGAAGCTAGCGAAGCTGTGCGGAAGACGGTCCAGCATCTCTTGAGGACACCTACGGGCGACCCGGCCGATGAGGAGGACAGCGAGAGCGACAGTGACCGGGTCAGTGGACGGGGCGATGCTGAACCTTCTCTGTGGACGGCCGATGATATTGGACGCGAGGGGTCTCCGAGGGACAAAGACATTGACAATGTCAAAGAGAGGAAACTCGCTGGCCAGGGCAACAACGACATCAACAACAGCATCGCCGAGAATGTGATTTCCCGAAGAGGCAGCTATGGGCGGTTTGCACAGCGGTGGTTCAGCCGCGCCGGTTGGATGCAGGAGCAAAAGAGACTAATGGGGTTGACAGGTGACAATAAGACAATCGATATCGAGGAGGAAGCCGTGGGAGAGGAGGTAATAAAGCCGGAGCAGGCGCTTTCAGGAAACGGCCCAGGTGGAAATTCCCAGCAGGGTCTGGCATCGTCCGAGACACCTGCGTCCGATACCCTTGCTGTTTCTACGAGCGAAGTCGCGTCTGAGTCGGGTACATCGGTATCCTCGATAGAAGCCACGGACGCCGGCCCAGCAAAAGACAGTGCCGTGGTCAGCTTGCTTCCTAAGCTACTACGTACGACACAGATGTTCTTTGGGGTATCACGGGCCTTTTACTTTTCATACGATTACGATATCACTCGCAGCTTGGCGAAGCAGCCGAGAATGCGGTGGAGTGACCTACCTCTGCACAAAGTGGTTGATCCCCTATATTTCTGGAACCGACATATCATCCAGCCATTCATCGACGCTGGCGTTGACTCCCTTGCCCTCCCTCTGATGCAAGGGTTTGTGGGCCAGCGCTCATTTGTGGTTGACAGCAATCCGCCCCAGACGGATGAAGACGCCAAGGACTCTGTGGAACTGAGCGACTTGTCGTACCGGTCAGGTTCATCCCCGCCACAGGTCTTGAGCGCGCGGACATCAAGCGAAGAAGAGCGGCGTCCCTCCGAGAGACAGTTTGATATCACGCTGATATCGCGACGTTCGGTTAAACGTGCCGGCTTGCGGTACCTTCGTCGAGGCGTTGATGAGGACGGCAACGTCGCCAACGCGGTCGAGACTGAGCAGATCCTATCGCCATCGATAGAGTATCAAGCACAGGCTGCTATGCAGCCGACGCCGCGCGACAAGGCGTATTCGTTCGTCCAAATACGGGGCAGCATTCCGTTGTTCTTCACGCAATCTCCGTTCTCCCTCAAGCCAGTTCCTGTTTTACAGCATTCAGCCGATTCCAATTTCGCGGCGCTGGAGAAGCACTTTGACGGCTTGCGGCAACGCTACGGCAGCCTGCAGATCTTGAACCTGGTCGAGAAGCACGGTGTTGAGGCCGCACTCGGAACCAAGTACGAGGAGAGCGTGACGCGACTCAACGAAGAGAACAGCATAAGCAGGATACCCGACCGCGACATATCGTTTGAGTGGTTTGATTTTCACAACGCTTGCAAGGGCATGAAGTTTGAAAACGTCTCACTCCTGCTGGACATTCTGAACAGAAAGCTCGAGCAGCTTGGAAGCACAGCAGAAGAAATGGACCCGGACACGACAGGAACTGCCGGCAGCACTGGGATAATCGTGAAGCAGCAAAAGGGCGTCATCCGCACCAACTGCATGGACTGTCTGGACCGGACCAATGTCTGCCAGAGCTCGTTTGCCAAGTTCATGCTAGATTCTCAGCTGAAGGAGCAGGGCTATGATATGCTGCTGCAGCATGACCAAGAAAACTCGTGGTTCAACACGTTGTGGGCGGACAATGGAGATGCCATATCGAAGCAGTATGCGTCCACAGCAGCCATGAAGGGGGACTACACACGGACGCGCAAGCGGGACTATCGCGGTGCGTTGACAGATGCCGGGCTCTCGTTGACAAGATTCTTCAACGGGTAAGAATACGTCGCTCCGCCCTTACTCCAGCGTATGATGCTAACGAGGCAGTATTGTCAACGACTTCTTCCTGCAGACGACGATCGACTTCCTGTTGGGCAATGTGACGGAACAGATCTTTGACGAGTTCGAGGCGAACATGGTGACGAAGGACCCGGCTATGTCGATGCAGAAGATGCGTGAGCAGGCGATCGACCTCTGCCAGCGACGCGTGGTTGCGGACGAGTCGGAGGAGTTTGTTGGAGGCTGGACGCTTCTTGCACCACACGACGCCGGCGTGAGCCTGATGGCGCCGCCGTTCGAAGAGGTGGTTCTGCTTCTGACGGACGCGGCGCTGTATCTGTGCCGGTTTGACTGGAACCTGGAGAAGCTGTCGACGTTTGAGCGGGTGGAGCTGGCGCATGTGGAGCAGATCAAGGTGGGCACATATGTGCTGTCGACAGTGTCGCCGCTGCAGACGGACGAGGCACGCAACGTCGGCTTTGTGGTGTCGTATCGGCCGGGGCGCGACGACATTCTGCGCATCAACACGCGGACGCTCTCGAGCATGCTCGTGGGCGAAGACGACAGCCGGCCGGCGACGGCCAACGTGCTGCCGTCGAGCTTTGCGGAGCTGCTGGGCAGACGGCATCCAGAACGGCCGTCTTCCAAGCGCATTGCCTTCAAGGCGCTGTATACGGACACATCGCTGGCAACGTCGACGGCCGTGGCAGCCAACGAGAACGGCAGTAAGCAGACGGAGGTGCAGCAGATAGATTCGATCACGGCGGAGATCGAGCGGCTGGTGCTGCTGTCCCAGCCAGACGCGGTGGGAGGCACAGAGCCCCGGCCAGTCGTGGTCAGGGCAGACATCGTCTCGCTGGCCGAGGCGCACAAGAGCACAGGGCTGCTCGGCCACTTGGGCCATTCGCTGAAGAAGCTCGTCTGGGCATAACAGACAGAAGCGTGTGGTAATAAGATAATATAAAGAGTCTCCTCTTCTCCTTACTTTGATTCCAAGAGCCTTTTTATTTGATGTTCTTCTTTTTTGCACAACCCTCATCTCCGTACGTACAGATGGATCTGGTAGCGCATATCCTCGAGGCGAATGGGGTAGACGAGACCGGGCGGCAGGCGGAACCAGATGGAGTCGTCCTGGTGCAGCCGGGTCCAGGCAGGGCCGCCGTGGGCGTCGTCTGCGTCGTCCAGGAGGATCTTGTCCAGCAGCCAGCGCATGGGGTAGCGCCGGGCCTGGTTGCCGACGGTGGTCTCGGCATAGCTGCCCGGGCTGTCGACGACGAGCAGCAGGGTGCCTGGGGCGGTGGCGGTGGCGGCGGTCATGCGCAGCAGGAAGGCGGCGGCGGCGCCGATGCCGCCGGCCGTGAAGAGCTCGTTGAGGGTGAAGAAGAGGGTGATGAGAGAGGCGGTAGCAGCCAGCAGGCGGCCCATGGCGGCGTCGTCGACCTGCAGGATGTCCAGCTGGCGGACGTCGACGGCGATGCGGTCTGGCGGATGGATGAGCGGCGAGGATTGTCGCTGCGAGTCGGCGCCTCTGGAACTGTCTGCCGTCGTCGTCGTCGTCGTCGTCGTCGTCGTCATGGCTGCACACAGCTTCTGCACCACGCTGGCCCAGGGCGCCGAGTCGACGAGGACGAGGTCGCCCAGGCCCGGCGCGGGGTCCGGCAGGCCGTCTGCTAACAGCAGGCCAAAGGCGGCCGTCTCGGCCGCGCCGCCGCCGATGGCGACCATGCGCAGCCGCTGCGTGTCGGCCGTGATGGCCCGCCAGGGCTCCAGCAGCAGGGGGCTGCCGAGGATGGCGGCATAGCAGAGCGCGCGCGTGGGGCTCCAGCGGGCGGCATAGGCGTCGAGGGGAGGGATGTCTCCAGGAGGGCCAGGAGGGCCAGGAGAGCCGTCCTGTCGGCCGTCCGGTGTCTCTCCGTCGTCAACCCCCCCTCCCAGAAAGGCACCGGCAAAGTCGCGTTCAAAGAGGGCCCGCTTGACGGCCTGCAGAGCAGCGGTCAGATGCGGCGAGGCCAGCGTGGGTCGCAGCGCGCAGGCAAAGACGTCCAGCAGGCGCTGCTGGACGGCAAAGGAGATGGCCCGCTGGCTGTGGCCGTGGCCGACGGCCGACGTGCCGACGGGCTCATGACGGCCACCCGTTCCGCCTCCCAGTCCGGCACCAGCTCCGCCTGCCGTCGCCGTCTTGCGGCCACCAGATCGTGCAGAGGCCTTGGGGCCGCCGCCGCCGCTGCCGCCGCCGCCGCCACGAGGCTTGGGCATTTGTGGCGACGTGTGTGGAAAGGCGCCGCTGCCTGTCGGTGGAAACAAGTGGATGGATTTTCCTGCGAGGTGTAGAATTTTTTGGGCCCTGACAAAGCACATCTACATAATAGTACGAACGTGCCGTCTGCAGACAGGCCGTCGGATATAGTGCACTAACACCACGCCTGGCTCGCTCCTGCCGGCCGTCCTCCTTCCCGAAAGGGCCGTGAAGACGTCCAAGCCGGTCTCGACGAAACCACGTGTACCCGTAATATCGCTTTCTACTTGTTGAGAGAAAAACCATATTAGTGATCAAAAATACGGGTCGCTCGCTGGCTCCTCTCGGCAGCTCCTCTCAAACACACACTCCTCACAACTCCTCTCGGACGACTGTCGTCCGGCCCTTGTCCTCGCTCTGTTCTCTCCCAGTCCCGCTCCCGCCATTTCCGCCAATAGGATGACGCATTGGGCCAGGCTTGCCCCAGCCCGACAACCCGGGCCCTTACTAACGAGGCATTGAAGCTGTGCTGTCGTCCGGCCGAGCTGCCGCGGAAGTGCATGGTATCCGCCACCGTTTTGCAGCGGTTTCAATCAGAAGACTTCCGGGTGCCAGCATGATGCTACCGTACGCGTATGATTGCCGCGGAAAAAGGCCCGAACGGCCACCGTCTGCTCTGGCAGAGCTTGGAGGGGAGGCAAAACGTGATATTGCTATCACGTCAGGAAGGTGCTGCTGCCAGTGCCGCTCGATTGCTGCGAGTACGCGTACGATTGGCCACCCGTTCCTTCCCACTAAAGCAGAGATGTGCGAGCAGACGGCCAGGAAGTCGGGGAAGGCGGCATCAACCCCCCACTTCTTGGGGTTTCCGCGAGCGTTTCCCTGCGTCATGGCCGTTTCGCGGTTGCAGAACCCCAAGCAGAATATGCAAGGCTAAGACGGTGCAAGGACAAGGTCACATATAGCTCAACAGCCCCCTCTCGCTCCGATTTTGCTCCATTAGTGCCGGACACCTTTTTTTTTAAAAATAAAAAAATTCATCGTCATACATCTTCCCCGTTCCCTCCCCTCCTTCCCTCCTTCCCCCTTCTCTCTCTATCCCTCTGCTCCCCTCACTCGCATCTCTCTCTCTCTCCAAACCGTACCATCCCTTACTCTCCCGCACAAACCGCCATCATGGGATACACCGACGTTGACCAGCTGGCTGTCAACACCATCCGTGTGCTGTCGGTACGTCGCGCCTAGTTTCCTGCTACCCCGCCCCCGCTCTTGCTTTGCTCTGTTGCATGCTTCCTGCTTGCCTGCTCGCCTGCTGTGCTGCTTATCGCAGGCTGTCCCGTGGAGCTTGCAATGGCATCATTTCTGCCCCCTGCTTTCCTCTTCCTGCTGGCATCGCCGTTCTCTTCTCCAGCACGCAACTGACACTGCCGTCCCTCCTACAGGCCGATGCTACCGCACATGCCAACTCTGGCCACCCTGGCGCCCCGATGTATGTGGCCACCCCTTCCAGCCCGTTGCCGGCCGGATGAAGCAGGGCACCGCTGCTAGACACGCACATACGCCGAGGCTAACCAATCTGCGCTTCACAGGGGCATGGCGCCGGCCGCTCACGTTCTCTTCAACCGTATTATGAAGTTCAACCCCAAGAACCCCAAGTGGCTCAACCGCGATCGCTTCGTCCTTTCGTAAGTGCCGAGAGATCTGTTCTCGCCATCTGCAATCCACTGCCCTGCAGCTCCACACCTCCAGAGCTCTGACTGCCGGATGGTCCGGCCCCAGCTAGCTAACACGGCGCCTCCTCAAGAAACGGCCACGCCTGCATACTGCAGTATGCTCTTCTCCACCTCTACGGCTTTGGCCTCACCATCGATGACCTCAAGAACTTCCGCGTATGTGCCTATCCGCCACACCCATCCACCTTCCGTCTGCTAACCCCATTCTAGCAAGTGGGCAGCATCACCCCCGGCCACCCCGAGGCCCACGACACCCCTGGCATCGAGGTCACCACCGGCCCTCTCGGTCAGGGTATCTCCAACGCCGTCGGCCTGGCCATTGCCCAGGCCCAGACTGCGGCCACCTTCAACAAGGATGGCTTCCCCCTTGTGGACAACTACACCTACGCCTTCCTGGGCGACGGCTGTCTGATGGAGGGCGTGTCCGGCGAGGCCTCCTCCCTGGCCGGCCACCTGCAGCTCGGCAACCTCATTGCCGTCTGGGACGACAACCACATCACCATTGACGGCGACACCAACGTCGCCTTCACTGAGGACGTCACCAAGCGGTACGAGGCGTACGGCTGGCAGGTCATCGAGGTCACGGACGGCGACCACAACCTCGAGGGCATCGAGAAGGCCATCAAGGCTGCCCAGGAGGTCAAGAACAAGCCCACCCTCATCAAGCTCCACACCATCATCGGCTTCGGCTCCCTCCAGCAGGGCACCCACGGCGTCCACGGCTCGCCCCTGAAGGCTGCCGACATCAAGCAGCTCAAGGAGAAGTTCGGCTTCAACCCCGAGGAGAGCTTCGTCGTCCCCCAGACCGTCTACGACCTGACCGCCAAGAAGATCGCCGAGGGCGCCGCCCTCGAGGCCGAGTGGAACGAGCTGCTTGCCAAGTACGGCCAGCAGTACAAGGCCGAGCACGCCGACCTCGTCCGCCGCCTGAAGGGCGACCTGCCCGAGGGCTGGGAGAAGAACCTGCCGGTCTACAAGCCGACCGATGCCGCCGTCGCGTCGCGCAAGCTGTCCGAGATTGTCCTGAGCAAGATCGAGGAGTCGATCCCCGAGCTCATCGGCGGCTCTGCCGATCTAACCGGCTCCAACCTGACCCGGTGGAAGGACGCCGTCGACTTCCAGCCCCCCTCCACCGGCCTCGGCACCTACGCCGGCCGCTACGTCCGCTACGGTGTGCGCGAGCACGCCATGGGCGCCATCTTCAACGGCATTGCTGCCTACGGCACCCTGATCCCCTACGGCGGCACCTTCCTCAACTTTGTCTCGTACGCCGCCGGTGCCATCCGTCTGTCTGCCCTGTCGCAGGTCCGCGTCGTCTGGGTGGCCACGCACGACTCCATTGGCCTGGGCGAGGACGGCCCGACCCACCAGCCGATCGAGACCCTGGCCCACTTCCGCGCCCTGCCGAACTGCATGGTCTGGCGCCCTGCCGACGGCAACGAGACGAGCGCCGCCTACTACGTCTCGCTGACGTCCAAGCACACCCCCAGCATCATTGCCCTGTCGCGCCAGAACCTCCCCCAGCTGGAGAACTCGACGATCGAGCACGCCATCAAGGGCGGCTACGTCGTGCACGAGGACAAGAGCGCCGACGTCACCCTCGTCTCGACCGGCTCCGAGGTCGGCATCTGCGTCGACACCGTCAAGTACCTGGCCGAGAAGAGCGGGCTCAAGGCCCGTGTCGTCTCCCTGCCGTGCTTCGAGGTCTTTGACGCCCAGCCCAAGGAGTACCGCCTCAGCGTTCTGCCGGACGGCATCCCGTCACTGTCCGTCGAGGTCATGTCCACCATGGGCTGGGAACGCTACACCCACGAGCAGTTCGGCCTGAACCGCTTCGGTGCCTCTGGGCCGTACCTGGATGTATACAAGGTGAGTGCTCCTTCTCGCCTCCCTCTCTCCCCGCCCGAACAGGCTTGCTGACAGCGCAGAAATTCGAATTCACCCCCGAGGGCATTGCCAAGCGTGCCGTCGCAACGGTCGACTTCTGGAAGGACGTCCCCAACATCCGCTCTCCCATCAACCGTGCGTTCGAGCAGATTGTTTAAGCAGAGGGTGATACCCATGCTTCGACTTACATGTGGTCATAATGTGGTTCTGTGGGCAGCCGCCGAATGTATAGGCAGCCAATAGACCTTAAAATTGATAAAGAGTCTTCTACCTGTGCACTCTTCTTGCTCTCACGAATTTTTCCTTTCCCTTTCCCCCCCCCCCCTTCTTAGTCCTATTCTCTTTTCTTTGTATATACACATGCTGTCATCCAGACCCTTCGGCTGCCCAATCCTGTTGGACAGCATGGCCGATACGCTGTAACCGGGTAGTGGCGCGCCGGGCGTCACGTACGGATTGCTCACCCGGAGCCACGACGAGTCCGACCAGCAGTGGCCCGCCGCTGGCTGCATCGTCGTCTTCTTCCTCCACGTAGTCTTGCATGCCGAGCATACCTCCACTGCTGGTCCCGTATCCTTCTATCCTCTGGCCGTGTCCTTGCGGCGAGTAATACGGACTGCCGCCGTCCGAGGACAGGTCGGTCGGGCTGACCGCCGAGCGGATGGCGAGCTCGCCTCTGAGGCCCCGATGCTGCTGCAGATGCTGCAGCTGCTGCAGCTGCTGCAGCTGTTGCACCTGCTGCTGCCGCTGTATCCGCTGCAGCCGCTGCTGCTGGAGCGGGTCCATGAAGCTCTCGATCAGCACGGCGCCCGTGTTGTAGGTGACCACGACGTGCTCGGGCGGCGTCATGCCCCAGGCGGCCATGGCGTCGTCGGTCGTGCTAGACGTGCCAGAGTCCGGTTCCAAGCAGTCGAGGCCCAGTCCCAGCCGGGCGGCCGCGTCCCGCGCGCGAAAGGCTGTGGTTGTGAGGGCGTCGAGGGCGGCGGCGCGCTGACGGCGGGATGGCGGCTTGTGGGTGCCGTTGCTGGCCACCTGGCCGGGGCCATCGTATCCGTCCTCGCCTTCGTCGTCCTCGTCGTCTCCCTCTCCATACAGACCCAGTCCGACAGAGGAGATGATGGGGATATTGGTCTCGTCGGCCAGGTAGATGGCGAGGTCGGGGTATTGGAGCGGGAGAGCTGCCATTGCTCCGCGTCTGGAGGAGGGTAATGAAAAAAAGAAACAAGATAGAGAAGACGAAGACGCCAAAAAAAAAAAAAGGCCGGATCTAGAACCCCTTAAACACTGACGTACCAGAGCTGCGGCTTGTCAAAGTTGCATGTTCCAATTGGTTCTCCCACTGAAGACTCGCCATTTATAAAAAGGGAGCTAACTGATTTACAGGCGGGGCAAGGAACAAAGCAGGGTGGGGGGGTTCACGCATAAACAGAACGAGTACTCGTACTCACACTGACCACCAACAGGTGCGACAGCTGGCCCGTTGGAGAACTCGCTGCTAGTGGGCAGAGAAGAAGCTCGGCAGCGCAACAGGCAGCTGCTGTTCATAAGCAGGCAGCGATGACAGCGGGTGACCGCTGGGACATGACGTGTAGCACAGTGCAGATTACGTGCGTGGACAGTGCCATGGGGCAATTCGTCGGCTTGCGACGCTGTGGCCTGGCGAGCGGGATACATAGTATGAGGCGAGAACGAGGCCAAACTGTCGAGGTATCGTGAAGCCACGATTGCACTGATAGGGCGGTGTTCCATATCACCATTTGCATGGTAAGACAACATGGTTGCGTATTGCTTGGAATGCTCCTGAATGACAGGCAAACTACTCGTACTCGTATACAGTGCGTACTGGCCGCATAGCTCCCGGCGCGCCGAATTTAGAATTCGTGGCAGGAACAAACCCACTAGGAATAGCTAGGGGTTTGAAGCTTGCACCTTCCCTCGCTTCTGTTGGCGTGACGTGTTTGCAACCTGTTCGTATTGGTCGAATTTCAACGGCTGATGTTAAACAACAATCGCTTTGCTCTTCTCCCACAACCATTTTATTGTCCCATACGGTCCAATCTCTTTCCCAACCGGCCAGAATTGCCTCGCGACGAAAAAAAAAAGGGCAGAGCAGATAATTTATAAAGAACGCATATCACTACGTCCCTGCGCCATGGATGACATCGCCAAGGCCGAGAAGCTGGCCGCGGCCAAGAAACGTGTAGGCTGCTCGTTTCCATTGAAAGCACTACGTGTTTCTCTGTCTGCGGATACTAATCTGGAAACCCCGTCTGCCATGAATAGGTCGAGCAATTCAGAAAGAAGTCCAAGCCAGGCAAGGACAAGAAAGGCAAGGCAGGCAGCGCGGCAACCGAGGCTGCTACAGAAGAAGGCGAAACGGGCAGCACGAAGCCTGAACATGACGAGGACGAGAAGGACGGCGACAAGCAAGACCGGGCGGAGAATACGGGCGGCGACACACCAAAGAAGGGAAAGAAGGCGGGGAAGTCCGAGCAGGCGGGCGACGAGGACGGGAAAGAAGACGGAGACAAGCCAGACGAAAACGCCAAGGATAGAGACGACGAAGATGGCGAGGACGGCGAGGACGGCGAGGACGGCGAGGACGGCGAGGACGATGACGTCGCTGTGCCGTCGCCGAGATCACCCAAGACCGCCGCCGCCGCCAAGGCGGAGCAGTCGCACCTGCGATCCGCTTCCTTCCGCTACGGCTCTTCAGGGCCACTGAGTCCCAGCGCAGACGGAGAAACCACGGCTGCCGACATTTACCGCAAGCAGGCTGCGCGCATTGAGGAGCTCGAACACCAGAACAGGCGCCTCGGCAAGGACGCGACCGACGCGGAGAAGCGCTGGCAGAAGGCCGAGGAGGCGCTCGCAGACGTGCGCGATGGGTCCAATGCCGA
Organism: Grosmannia serpens; assembly: GCA_029299595.1. Classification (NCBI taxonomy): domain Eukaryota; kingdom Fungi; phylum Ascomycota; class Sordariomycetes; order Ophiostomatales; family Ophiostomataceae; genus Grosmannia; species Grosmannia serpens. Next base: position 28,204 of record JANSMH010000226.1, read on the forward strand.
CTCGTCCGGCGAGGTGGCCAAGCTGGTAGGTCCCGAGGCGTCTTCCCGTGGCGGTGCTGGCGTGTTCCCGTTGCTGACGAGCAGAAATCGGAGCTGGCCGCGCTGCAGCGGCAGAACGCACAGCTCCACGTCCGATCCGCGCCCCGCCACGGGGCGTCTTCCTCGATCAGCGGTGCGTCGCCGCCAGTAACGGAACTGGAGGCCCAGCTGCGGTCCAAGTCGGCGACGATCGAGAATATGGAGCTGGAGGTGTCGCGTCTGCGCGCCCACGTAGAGCGGCTGTCGGTGGGCAGCAACGGCGGAGGCGACGACCAGCAGGGGAAGAGACAGGACCAGGTGTCGGCGCTGGAGGAGAAGCTGGCGCGGGCCGAGAAAGCAGGCGGCAGCGCACAGCGCGAGCTGGTCGAGCTCAAGCGCAACCTCGAGCGGGCATCGGAGAAGGCGGTGCGCGAGGGCAGCGCACGGACAAGCGCAGAGACCAAGCTGCGGGCGCTGGAGAAGGAGGCGGAGGAGCGCGCGGCCGAGCGCGATGCGCTGTCGCGCAAGGCGGAGGCGCTGGAGAAGAAGGTGGCGGCGCTCACGACGCTGCACAAGGAGCACGACGCGCGCACGCAGGCCCTGCGGCGCGACAAGGAGCGAGTCGACCACGAGCTGGGCGAGGTGCGGGCGCAGCTGGAGCGGGCGGAGGCAGAAAGCCTGAAGCTGCGCAAGCGCGAGGCGCAGGACGGCGGCGGCACGGACAACGACCACCTGGACGAGCTGGAGGAAGAGGAGCGGCAGCGGCTGGAGCGGCGGGTCCGGACCCTCGAGGCCGAGAACGCCGACCTGCGACACGGCATCTGGCAGGACCGACGCAAGGAGCTACAGCCGGGGCCGGACGAGGCGGCCGGCGGCACCAAGCTGCACCGGTTCAGCGATGTGGATCTGTCGGCGACGGGCACCAGGAAGAGTGGCGGCGGGAGTGGCGGCGGGACAGGCGGCGGGCTGGGCGACTTTTTCACGGCGCTCACGGGCGTGGGTGGGCACGACCACCAGGGTCACCAGGGCCACCACGGTCACCACGGCCATCACCACCAGCACAGCGCAGACGACGAAGACGGATTCCTCGACGACGACGACATGGACTTTGACGAGGACGCCTTCCGGCGGGCACAGGAGGAAGAGGCTCGCAGCCGGCTGGAACGGGTGCGGGAGGCCAAGAGAGCACTCAAGAACTGGGAGGGCTGGCGGCTGGACCTGGTGGAGAGCCGACAGGGCGGCACGGAGGGCATCGGGCCCATTTTTGACATCTAGGAAGCCAGAGGCCAGAAGTGCGTTGTGTACTCGTATAGTCATGCAGATTACATGGGGGGCGTTTTAGGACAGAGCGGAAGAGGAGTTGGGTCGGCCTTGGCTATGCAGGACATCCGAACGGGGTTTCTCTCTCCATCTCCCTTGCCCATGCCGATGCGAGTGTACGAGAGTAGGAGAATGGTTCATGTCTCCAGAGAGGGGAGCAAATACGGCCACGAAGACGATAAACCCTTGTTCGTCTGAGGGCCGATCTGATTCAGCCTTTTCGCAGGATCCGTACATAGTACGAGTATACGAGGGGCGATGCTGGCCTCTTTTGTCTTCCTTGTCTTCCCTGTCTGGCCGCTTTTCCTGCAAGCACGAGATCTCATCCATGGTAGACGGTTGGGTTTTCATCTTTCTCCATCCACCTCCATCGTGGGGGACACATGGCTGAACCCCCGGCCCATGCGCAGAATGGCACGCAACATGAAACCCAGGTATAGGTATCCTCTGTACGTGCCGCATACAGAGTACGAGTACACTCGTATATCCTACGGAGTACATAGTAGAGAAAGGAGTGCCCAGGTAAGGTTGGCGCGTGGCAAGCTAGGGGCAAACAATGCCAATCGGCAGGGACGGAGCATTGCGAACATGCCGCCACCAGCCGTGCGATGGGGCCAATACCGATACCTTCTCTGTACGCGTGCTCCGTACGGGCATATTGCATGCTCACATGTATCCTTGTGTGCATGTGTCGGTCGTAAGATAGAGCACGAGAAGGGAGCGAGCATCGCGCCTGGATCGTCATCGAGCTATGCCACCGTCATATGACAGGAGCGGCTGTGGACATCGTCACGGGCCCTCCATGGCGACAGCGTGCTCCATATGGGGCGCCGGTCATGAAGCACGCCGATCACGAGCATGAATCTCCTTTTGTCGTGTGGTCAGGTAGGAGTGTGATTTTAGCTGCTACGGAGCATGTTATCGCCAACGCTAAAAGACGACAGGCTGAAGGCGAGAAGGGGAATACATACATAGTTAGTACTCGGCCAACCCGTGCACTACGAGTACTCGCACTTTTCTCTGTGCAAGTTAATGCAAGATACGTCATACGTGGTAGAAAACGGCACTTTCCGGGCTCGCCCCTATTGCTCGTATTTCGTTATCGTTGCACGACCGGCGGAGCCCATGCAAAGCCAGCCGTTGCGACATGTCGTCCACAAAGCGCAGAATCCAGCCCCTTTTGTGCCGATCTGGTGTTCGTCCGTGGCGTAGCAGCGCATATTGGCCGCGCTCTCCGCCGTGGTACGTGTCTGCGATTCGGTATCGTGTCCGTGTTGTGCCCGTACGCATGCGCCGTTCTGCCTGCCGCCCCGACCAGCTTCCTCGGGCAGCAAAAGGGGAAGCCGGCCGAGGGTTGGTTTTTTTTTTTTTTTACCCTCCACCCGAGCCGTTATTCCAGACAGGCGATGGGGGACCCATTTTTCTAGCACATGGCGGGCCCCCGCCCCTGGGCTTGGTGCAAGATGCTGCTGGCCAGCGACTGGTTCCCGCTAATATCGTATGCCGCCCTCCCGTTTCCCCCTCCCAGGGGGGGAGGGGGGGGGGCCATGCACCGTCGCATGCGTCTATGTTACTGTGTTTCAGAGCCGTTAGGCCTGGCAGCAGCTCGGCAGTCTCCACTCTGAACCCCCCTGTCGCGAACAAGATGCTCTGGACGTAGTACGATACGGTATGCGACCCCCAAATTATCAATATTACTGCCTATGCGTGCGGAGAAGACAGGCAGTACGAGTATTTAATATTAGTTAATACCCGTCTGTTTTGCCCAATCCAGCACGATAGCCTTGCCCTTTCTGATCTGGCTATGACGAGTAGTATTGCCCTTTGGTTTTCTCTCCTCCTCACTGGAACCCGCCTCACCAGTCTGCCCTTCTGCTCTCTCTCCTGCCGGCTGGTCTTGCCCTGCTCACCTGTGCTGCTCTTAAGTGGAGTCGTCGCCGTTTTTTCTTCTTACTACTATGTGTGTATTTTTCTGGCAATGCTTTTTTCCCCGAGTCCTGCTGCATGTCACCCGGTGTTTTTCGTCTTCCTGGTCCTCCGAAACTAGCCTATCGGAAGACACCTCCTTTTCCCCCCTGGACGTCTGCACAGCGCTCACAGAAAAGCCGCTAGCGCACGGCCGGAGCTCTCTCTTCGCAGCTCCGCTTTGCATGGTGCAGTATTAACGGAGCGCATGCAGAAGGAAACAAACAGACAAACAAAATGGAGACAACTCGGAATTTGCTACGCCCCTAGGACCGGCTGCTAGTACTCGTAGGACCTAGGACCTTGTCAGCCGCTCTCTCGCATCGTATGTTGGCTGCGCGAGGACTTTTTGGCCAGCCGGCGCCGAGGGGCGGCAGTTGAGGTTCGCCTTCCCGCCTGGGCCGTGGGTTCTGACGTTTGTGCGCGCCGCCAACAGCCCGTCTTGCCATCACGTGCCGGCGCTATCATGCTTTTACTCCGTATGCGTAGATGTGTGTGCCAGATGGGCACATGCAGCCGGCAGATTGGAGCAGCGAAAATGGCTGGGCGGAGCCACACGCTCGATTTTTTTTTTTGCGCTGCTTTGGGACAGGTGCCGTACGCGCAAGTACGAGTATTGGGAGGAGGCTCACTGCTTGTACCGCTGTCAAAAGAAAAAGAAAAATAACAGCCTCCCTCCCTCTTCCCCCCCCCCCTTTTCTGGAGTACTACATACGGAGTAGTACGGAGTATGCATCTGCCCACTATCCCCCCTGTCCGCACGTATCTTCGCGTGGCCTAGTACGGTTACCGGCACCGAGGGAGAGGAAGAAAGCAGAGCCAGAGCCGAGCAGGAAATGAGGCAGGCCAGCAGCGGCCGACGATCAGTGGGCAAGGCAAGGCCGGGCGTCCAGTCCGGTCGTTCTATGTAAGATACTTGTGCGCTGTGTGTATGTAAGAATAGCAGCTCAGCCATGACGGACTTCAGCCACCGGAGGCCGGTAGTCGTGGCTGCGGAATGCGTCGAGAAGGACGGAAGGACCGATTGACAGCAGACAGAAAGACCGAACGGCTGACAGGGCGCTTTTTTTTTTTTTTTTTTTTTGCTTTTCTGTTTCTCTTGCCATCTGCTCCCGATTGGCTCGTGCGATTCTCGACACGTTCCCTGGTCGCCGTCTCGATCTCTGGCCGCCTCATCTCGCTCGCTTTTTCTCTCCAGTCCTCGAATCCTCGAATCCTCGCCTCCCTCCTACATGGCTCCGCATGCCATTTCTAATGCCAATCCGCCGAGCGTGGAGAGCTAACACTAGACAGCACCTATCCCCCTCCCCCCCCCCCGGAACGACTGGCCAGGGGGGGCTGCGCATCCTCATTATAACGTTACAAACTCCTCGTGGATGCTCCATTTCAGCGAGCCCGCATTTTCTGTCGCTTTACTATGTAGTCGCCTCCCATATTGGATCCATGTGCACCGTCGCAGTGTTATTCCGCATTCCGCATGTCGTATATCTCTGTTATCCTTCCGATCCCACACAACCTCGCTTGCTTTACTGACCTTTTGTCCTCTTCGTCTTCCTGTCCCGAATTCTGCACCGGCAAGACTCTACTTTGCGCATAACCCTCCCGTTCCGCCTCAACTGATCCGCGCCCGTCGTCGCCAGAGCCAGAAGACGTCGCCGACTTCCAGAACGATGATCCTCTGATCCTCTCCCGCTCTCTCTCTACTCGTACTCCGTGCCAGCAGCCGGCTCGACACCCCTTCTCGCTCCTTTCAGCCCCTTTGTCTGCGCCGGGTTCTTCTTTCCTTTTTCTTCCCTTCCTTCTCATCTACCTGCCCCTGTCAAACGTCGATCCGTCTCTCGTCCCATTAAAGGGGTAACTGTCCGGTCCGCCCTCGCGCTCAAGGCTATCTTACCTCATCCGTCTTCCGAACGTCAGCATCAGCATCCCGCCCAACACCTTCTCGGCTGCTTGTCGTCTTCCATCTCTCTCGGACATTTCGCCTCTGCCCTGCTCGCTTTTGTCCTCGCCGCCCATAGATAAAACGGGTTCCACTCTTCCTCCCTTGATCTAACCTCCGTTATCACTGGGGCTGCAGAACGTGCCACCTAAATAAAGAAACGCCAAAGCACCCTACAGCGAACAGAGACGGACTAAGCTGCCAGCGCCGGTCGCTCTCCACATCGCTATCCACCCGCTTCGCTTCACGCCCCTCACCCGTCCTTCTGTTTCTTTTTTTCTTTTTTTTCTTCTTTTTTTTTGTTGCCCCTACTCTCTTTTAAACACATATTTCTCCATCCGTCCCCTAGGGGGTGTTGTCCTTTCGATACTCCGTACATCCAGTCTGCCGGACCGCGAGGTTGATCTTGAATGCAAGCTGGACAGGACTCCCTTCGCCCTTCCCCTTCCTTCGTCACAATGTGCTTCGGCTCTCGCACCAAGAACAGCGAGGCCGATGCGGCGCGATCGCGGGAGCTGGACAAGACCATCCGCGCCGACGAGAAGCGGTTGGCTCGGGAGATCAAGCTTCTGCTGCTAGGTAATGCCCTGCGCCTCGTCCCTCGCGGCGCTGGACCACAATGCTGACAGCCTCAGGTGCCGGCGAGTCGGGCAAGTCGACGGTGCTGAAGCAGATGAAGTTGATCTACTCACAAGGGTTCAGCAATAGCGAAAAGCTCGAGTGGAAGCCCGTCATCTTCAGCAATATTGTCCAGTCCTTCCAGGTCATTGCCGACGCCATGCAGGAGATGGGGATCGAGTATGAGAACAAAGAAAACGAGGCAAGTCACCACGCCGGCCGGCTGGCTTGGGCGGCGCGCTAACACGGCTACAGAACAACATGGCATACGTGTTGAAAGAGCTCGAGGTCGGCGCCAACGACCCGCTACCAGTAGACTATCTGGAGCCCATCAAGGAGCTGTGGGTAGACAGTGGCGTGCGGCATGCCATCACAAAGGGCAACGAGTACGCCTTGCACGACAACCTGGAATAGTACGTCTGCGAACCGGGACGCCTCTGATATCTGTTGTCGTCTTCTGGCTAACAACTTGACCCGGAACTTTAGCTTCTGTACCGATCTCGACCGCCTCTGGGACCCCAGCTACGTGCCCAACGACCAGGACCTGCTGCGGTCACGTCTGCGCACCACCGGCATCACGGAGACCGTTTTCGACCTCGGTCACCTCACGTACCGCATGTTCGATGTGGGCGGCCAACGGTCTGAGCGCAAGAAGTGGATACATTGCTTCGAGAACGTGAACTGCCTGCTCTTCCTGGTGGCCATCTCCGGTTACGACCAGTGCCTGGTGGAGGACAAAGACGGGGTAAGTCGCCCGGCCAATCACATAGCACCACGAAGGGCCTCGGAAGGAGAGCGTGGCGCCAAAAGCGAGCCACCTGCTAACCACGGCACCTGTCTAGAACCAAATGAACGAGGCCCTGATGCTGTGGGAGTCCATCGCCAACTCGCACTGGTTCACCAAGTCGGCCCTCATCCTCTTCCTCAACAAGATGGATCTCTTCAAGGAGAAGCTCGCCCGGAGCCCCATCTCGGCCCACGGCTTCACCGACTACCAGGGCCCCCCGGAAGACGCAAAGCAGGTCAGCCGCTACTTCATGGACAAGTTCCGGGCCCTCAGCCGCAACCCGGACAAGGAGATCTACGGCCACTTTACAAACGCCACGGATACCAACCTGCTCAAGATCACCATGGGCTCCGTCCAAGACATGATCATCCAGCGGAACCTCAAGCAGCTGATACTGTGAGGGGACGTGGGCGAACACACACTCTCTTCGGGACCTCACGCTCCCTCCAGCCATCCCATCCTCCTCTCAAGGGAGGAGGGGCAGGGAACGTTAACCTCAACATTGCATTTGCAACAGAAAAAAAAGCAGCAATCCAGCGAATGTTTATATCATGCATTATTATATTATACCTTTTGGCTCGGCGAATGTCCTTTCTTTCCTTTCTTTGGCTGTACATTTCCACTTGCCTGGCTACTATACCGGTTCTTCTCACCCTGTCGTTACATACATATTTTGTACTCTATCCTCGCGGATTAGAAGGCTTTTTGGGGGGGGGGGGTGGGCGGGGGCTACTCGTCTCGGTGGCTACCATCACCGTGAGTTTTTGTGGTGCAGCCCACAAGCAGAGGCACCCAGAACTCTGGTCTCTTTTGGGAGCGCTTTGCGGAGTTGCTTACAGAGTCTCATACTTTTCCCTTGTACATGCCAACACGAATACATTCGTGCGCTTACAATCATTTTGACACATTCATGTGTTTTCTACTTATATCAACGACATGATTACGATGGCACATCTGATTCGGTCTTATTTTTTTTTTACTGGTGCCACGGAGTCTACTGCTTGTTATTTTCTTTGTCCTGGAAGAAATCGGGAGAGCCTAGCACATGCTATTGGAGAGAACATAAACCCTGAATTTAACACAAGTAAAGTAAAATGGGACAGTAGAGAAATGTCTATCGCCCTGCTTTCTCTCGCAGACATTTTTAGAGGCCAACTGCCTCGTCACGTAAAACAAGCACTCTGGCGTATCTCACTTTTTTCCCCTCCCATTCCCCCCTCGTCCGGCTTCCATCTCTCGATCGCAGCGCCATGTGGTCCTGCAGCCATCTCATGCTGTCCACTGCGAACATGCATATTTTTGCTTCGATTTCGATCTCCATCCGCCCCGCTTTTCCCGTCGCCCCGTCCAACGTCCCGTCTGCAGCCTTTCTGTGCAGCGCCCAATCAAACTGTTCTATCCCGATCAGCCTGGGCCGGCACAGCGAGAGACCGAGTGGCGTGGCGGGCTGTTGCTGACCATCGTCCTAGCAACATCCTTCGTATTACGGAGTACACAACCCGGATATTCCGCGGCCAAGGAACCCCATGTTTTTATAATATCGAGAATCGATGGCAGTGGAAGAACATCACTGCATAATTGAAGAATGTCATAACCCCCATTTTCGTCTCTTCTCGCATCTCTTTCCGCATCTAGCACTCTGTACTCACAAGGATCGCTCTTTCCGCCTGACAACGTCGTTCACAGAGGGAAATAGCTAGCGCCGAGCCGTTTCTTTTATTATCCCGTATCGTCATTTGCATTTTGCGATCAGAAACTGTCACTCCTGCATCATCTGTCGTTCCTCAATAGCCGCCTAGTTCCAGATGGATTCCACTCGCTACGAGCCAGCTGTTGATTCTAGCTTTGTCAAGCAGCCCGGACCTGTCACCCAGCATTCCAGCTGACTAGCCGACCTAAAAAACAAAATCCCATCTTTTCTTCGGACCAGAAAGGGCATAGCTATAACTGTTGCTGCCACCGTCGTCGTCCTCGGTGGCGGTCTCTCGGGATTGGCTGCCCTTCGCAATCGTGGCAGCCACAACTCCGATGGCAGTGCCGGGAACACTACCGGCTTACAGGTCATTACCAGCGACTCCGTCTTCTATGGCTTGTCACCTCCGGTATATCCGTCACGTAAGCGGTGCCATCCCGAGCCTTGTCTGTTTCCAGGCTTATTTTACTACACCCCCGCTGATCTTGGCTGACTTTCTAGCGGACATGACCGGCGTTGGCTCCTGGGCCATCAGTTACAACAACGCGGTTGCTCTTGTCAACAACATGACTCTGGAAGAACGTGTCAGCCTGACCACTGGCGCATCCTCCTATTCCAACGGCTGCTCCGGCTACATCTCGCCTGTTTCTAGCGTCGGATTTCCCGGCATGTGCTTGAGCGACGCCGGCAACGGCCTGCGCAACACCGACTTTGTCAGCTCGTGGCCCAGTGGCATCCATGTTGGTGCCAGCTGGAACCGAGACCTGGCGGCGAGCCGGGCCCGCGGCATGGCTGCTGAGTTCAAGAAGAAGGGCGTCAACGTGCTCCTAGGCCCGGTTGTCAGCCCTGTTGGCCGGACTGTTCGGACCGGACGGTATTGGGAGGGTACGTTTGCCTGTCGTTTGTCAGGCGCAGTCTGCTTTCTCCACCTGTTTACTTACACGTGAACAGGCTTCTCTGTTGATCCGTATCTGGCTGGTACACTGGCATATGAGACGGTCGTCGGCTGCCAGGACGTGGGGGTAATTACGAGCACAAAGGTGAGTTTTCCTTTTTACTACTTGCTCTCGCTTTGCTTGAGCAATGGCCATTAACGCGATCCAGCACTTCATTGCCAACGAACAGGAGACGAACCGCCAGCCCCTCGACGGTGTGGAGTCCGTGTCGGCCAATATAGATGACCGCACTATGCATGAGCTTTATCTCTGGTCCGTCCACTCCTCTAACCACTAACCCTCCCCTCTGCCGGCTCTGACACATCTAGGCCTTTCCAAGATGCCGTTTATGCGGGCACGGGAAACATTATGTGCTCTTACAACCGAGTCAACAACTCGTACGGGTGTGCCAACAGCAAAACCTTGAATGGCCTCTTGAAGACGGAGCTCGGATTTCAGGGATTTGTCGTATCCGACTGGGGTGTAAGTCTGTTCGGCATTGCTGTTAACGTATCCTTACACCTCTAATGCATTTTCCTCTAGGCACAACATGCCGGTGTTGCAACAGCTCTGTCCGGAATGGACATGGCTATGCCATCGGGGAGCGCTTTTTGGGGCAGCAATCTTGTTGAGGCTGTACAAAACGGTTCTGTGGCAGAGTCACGAATTACCGACATGGCAACAAGGTAGGACGGCAGCCTCCATATGCCGTGCTTCGTTTATCTTACTGGTTCACTAATACACGAACAGGATAATTGCAACGTGGTACCAGATGGGACAAGACACGGATTTCCCAACACCTGGCATCGGCATGCCATCTGACCTTACAAAGCCGCATAATATTGTTGACGGACGCAACTCTTCGGCGAGGCAGACTTTACTAGACGGTGCTATTGAAGGGCATGTGCTATTGAAAAATGACAACAACGCCCTACCGTTAAAGGCGCCCAACTTCATCTCGATATTTGGATACTCGGCAAAGGCTCCAGACCAAAACGACTTCACTCCAGGTAGTACGACAGCATGGAGTTTTGGTGCAGAATCAGCCAACGAAACAGACACATATCTAGCTTTCAACAGTGGCCCGCCGAAATCACCCTCAGGCATTGCTCCAAACGGCACGCTGTTCTCTGGCGGCGGCTCAGGCGCCACGTCCCAGTCACTTGTCAGTGCGCCCTTTGACGCTATCATGCAACAGGCCTGGACCGATGGTACTGAGCTGTTCTGGGACTTTTCCACAGACAGTCCCAGCGTCAACGCTGCATCCGACGTCTGCCTCGTCTTGGTAAATGCTTGGGCGTCAGAAGGCTATGACCGGCCTGGAGTTCAGGACGACTACACAGATGGACTGATCAGGAATGTTGCTGACCAGTGCAACAACACCATTGTCGTTGTGCACAACGCTGGCGTGCGTGTCGTCGACCCATGGATTGACCATCCCAATGTTACGGCACTATTGTTTGCTCATCTGCCGGGCCAGTATTCTGGGCAGGCACTCGTTTCCATCTTGTACGGCCGGTCGAACCCGTCGGGCAAGTTGCCATACACGGTGGCTATGAACGCATCCGACTACGGTGCCGTCCTGGACCCAGCACTGCCGGAGGGCATCTACGTCAATTTTCCCCAGGCCGATTTCACAGAGGGCGTATTCATTGATTACCGCCGTTTTGATGCCAACGATATCACACCACGCTATGAGTTTGGCTTCGGTCTCTCATACACGACGTTCAACTACACGGATCTGCAGATCACCAAGACGTCATCCGGAAGTGCCTCTGGAAATACCAGCTCTGGGAGCGATAATAGCACTCTCTTTGCCCGTTACCCGACAGGTGCTGTTCGACAGGGTGGTCAGGCTGACCTTTGGGACGAACTGGTGACAGTCACGGCAAACATAACCAACACAGGCGAGGTGGATGGTGCCGAGGTTGCGCAGCTCTATATCACGCTTCCAGGCGGTGGCAGCAGTAATGGCAGCAGCGATTCGGCCGTGCCGGTGCGCCAGCTGCGAGGGTTTGAGAAAACGTTCCTCAACACAACGCAGACAGCCACCGTCGAGTTCTCGCTGACGCGGCGAGATCTGAGCGTATGGGACACGGCAGCGCAGAAATGGCTGTTGCAGCAAGGCAGCTACGATGTGAGTGTAGGGCCAAGCAGTCGCAGCCTACCACTGGTAGGGTCGTTCAATATAGACTGAACGTCTGTTGAAGGCGGGAGTAATATGGAACAGAACAGAACGAGAAATGACGGGTATGATGGCATATACATTGGGTATAATGGACATGGGCTTGTTTTGGGACCTTTGGAGTTCTCTTTTTTGTATCGAAGACGGTATTTTGACCTCTTCCATTTTGAAGATTGGCAAAGTGCCGCGGCATACATGTTGCTTCCTGGTCTTGTACGTGATCGCCAGTAGACGGTGCAGTCACCTGGAGGGCATACTTCAAGTGAACGAACCCGGATGTTGCCCGAAGATGGCGACCATTTTCGGCAGAGAGCAGTTCGAGGACGAATAACATTTCAGGCTTGGCCTCTCAGCCAGACCGACAGAAGTTGGAAAGATCAGCAGAGGTGGCAAATCAGCAAAAGCTGAAATGCAGCTCACTTTTTCCTTCCCGCCAATGAGTCGAGGCACGTCCACCTTCCTGAACTGAAGATGACACACCCCTTGTTGACGAGACGGATTTTGTGACTTGTTCTTCACCACAAGAAACGTCTTGGGAGACGCAACCATCCCCCCTCTCGCCCCGTCTGATTCGTCCCCCTCGCAGAATGACGCACTCGCCGCCCTCTGGTCCACACCACCCAAACAGAGTCGGCTTCGTTTTCCAGGTTTTACATATTTGAGGTTTTCGTGATATATCACTTGGGATTTCGTCGGCCCAGCCTGGTTTCAGCCGTATGGTCACAGCCTCTCCCCTTTCGGAAGGAGGATTAATGACGGATGTGCCCGAGTACCAGCGGATTGTCTATTACGGCCACCACAACAAGACAGATACGACCGCAAGGCGTTTGAAGACGAGCACATGACACAGAGCACAACGCACAACGCACAATGCAAAGGGATGAGATGCGGTTCAGCTGGGCTGCGGCTTGCATCTGCCTACTAGCTTTCCGAAACGACCTTCTCGTTTTGTCGGGTCCCCTAGAAGCACTGGACACCTGCTGGACGATGGCCTCCGGCTTCCCCGCCTCGTGTTCTCAGAGCCATACCATAGTATGGCCAAAGGGCACAAACCAAAAAAAAATAAAAAAAAATAACACACGGCATCCTCAGCCACACTGCCGTAAGCGGCAACACATCTGCACATTTCTGTTGCGGAAGCATGGCTTGGTCGACTCCCGTCTTTCCGATACCCCTTTTACCTTGCACCCTGACTGATGATCACCGGCTGGTCATTGACCCGTGCACCGTGATTAAATCGAAGCTTGTTCGACAGAAACATTTCGCTTGCAATGATGCGCCCGCTCATAGTCCACGAGGGAGAAACGTGCGAGAGCATCTTAACGATCAATCCAATATGACAGAAACGGTGGGGAGGGAAGGGAAGGGAAAGGGGGGGGGGGCGTGTGCCAGAGCCCCGGGAGCCATTTCTATTCATACTCGCGCTCTTCTCGTAGACTATTTACGAGAGAAAGAGGGCCGGTTGGCCTGGTCGGGTTGAGCTGCATTGCCTTCTAACATTGCATTTCCTTGGTCGTAATGAGCTACCGCTGCAGAAGCGCGGACCTCTTGTTTGCATGCATAGAGCCCGAGATTTGGCCGCTCATGTAATATGTACGAGTGCTTGCAGACCGGCTGGGTTCCCCTGATGATCGCGGCGATGAGCGTGTGAATCAGCACGCCGGATGGTGATATGGGACGGTGATCATGGAGGGAAAACCTCGTAAAAAAACATGTTGGCCTTGCCCGGGGCTTGGAACCCGTAACCAACACGCGCAGGGAACAGTCTTGCCAAGAAAGGCTTGTCTGCGATACTGTTATTTGCATCCACAGGGCCAAGACCACCCAAGCGACCCTCATGCACGGCGCAGATGGCGCAGCTCGTAGTCTGTCTCAGGTTCCTGATCCCTGTTCTCGGCGCCAAGCTCTTTCCGGCATCGTTCGACAGAGGCTGTTTTTTTTTTTTCCTTGGAGAGAGAGGAGGGCACGAGAGAGAGCAGTGCGGACGAGATGCAAAGTGCGATTGTGACGTACATGCGCGGTAGTGCGAGCGTGAAAACAGCAATTGGCACAGGGGCGAGGGCGAAGCCGGATTGGGACATGACCTAATACTGTGCAAATCCGCTATCGTGGGATGCCGCGATTTCGAGATACCGTGGTTCTACATAGTATGACCTGATGAGCAAATGCGCCGGGGCGGTTTGGAAGGCTGATCAGCCCTGCCACCAATATGGGCCATCATGGCGCTTGTAGTGGCTTCCATGATCTAAATCGGTCGCCAGAAGGAAGAAAGGTGAGACGAAAATGCTCCGTAGCCGGTACGGCCTCGTGATGTGCTGCGCTGCTCAGATTACGAGAGGTCCCGGAAAAGGGGGATCGGGTGATTACAGGCAAGATGCTTCTCGTATGCGAATAGACGTTTTTTTCTCCTCCCTTCGTTATCGACCCCCCTAGCTCGCCGTGCGGTAGCGAGACAGCTTGGGTCCTATAGTGGCGGAGACGGTTTCCGTATTGGTGAGCAGCTAGCAGAAATAAGCTCTCCTGGTGGGACACGCCTCACAAAACGACGGACCATCCGGACATCGCGATGCTCTCTCCATTATGCGGTATCGTAAACGTTATTTCCCTCCCCACTGCTCGTACTCGGCTGCCGCTTCTTATAACAGCACAAGGAGAATTCTCCTGTCCTTCTAGTGTGTTTCTCCTATGGAGAAGGCCCCCCTTGAAATGACGGAAAGCCTCGAGAAAAGTCTGGATAGCCGCTGAACGAGCTCGGATTTCAACAGGTTTCTTCTTCGCTTCCTCGGCTTTCTCGACGGCGAGGCAGGGGTTGGTCTGCGCTATCTGCAAAATCCGCAGAACTCTACTCTTATCTGCCTCGCATTTTGGCATTCTTTGTCCCCTGCAAAACAGGATCGTGTCCTGCTGGGAAATGGGATTTCACAGGGTTCTCTGAAAGCCATCGTCTCGCCTCACGTATGCGACATCGGCGTCGTAGTCTGTGCGTCTCATACTACTATGTATGTAGAGCATGCTACATACTCCGTACTATGTGTAGTACTATGTAGTGTCGAGCCGGAACAGCGCGGACGGCACGCAGAGTCGCTCCCGCTTCTTTATGTTCGGCCGACTGTGCAGCCAATACAACCTGTGCAGCCTGTGCAGCCGTGCATGAGATAGGGATTAACACGAGGACAGAAAAAGAGGCAAAAGGCGACGATCAGGGCAGAAGCAGGAAAAAGTCAAAGCTTGACGGCGGCGTGTGCGCAGGACAGCCATACCACGACGCCGGAAAGAGCCAGGATCTTCCGGCACTTTTTGTCATACAGTTGAAACAGACAAGAAGATCGCCAAGGAGGCGGGGAGAACCAAGGAATCAAGCATGTGCTACTGCTCGTCTATCTCCGTGGCAGTAGATACACTTTGAGGAGCTTTTTTTCTGTCCGTTGCGTCAAGACGAGCATGCCTCCCCAGTCGACATGCTGTTTGAGATTGAGATTTGACGAGCGTTGATGGTGGGTTGGGGCGCTGTTGCAGTGCAGAAAACCTGCAGCGTGACTGCAACGCTGTGGCTGGCCGTAGAGCCAGGAAGATTCGGGCATCAGAGTGCAGGACGGGCCAATGAGAGCCTCGGGCAGGGTGGAATTGTCAGAGGCCCATGCAAGGACATCACAAAACAATCCCCTCCTTCGTCTCGTCCCCACGGCCCTTCTCTGTTGGATGCCAAAGGCGGGGGGGGGGGGGGGGGGGGGGGAAGTGGGGGGTGTTTTCTCAGGGGGGAGAAAAAATAAGGGCAGGAGGTGGAACGCGAAAAGGGAGGGGGGGGGAGAAAAAAAGGAGGGGA